>JAMXBD010001862.1:0-279627 GCA_024138025.1 Combretum micranthum
GGGAGGTTGTAAACCCGGTAATTCTCAGTAGCTAGGAAACCCCGGGAATTGGAAGCGAAACCCTAATCCGATCAGTTGAGTTTAGTGAATGAAGCCTAGGAACCCTAAATCCGGCTTTCCTTCGGTTTCATAGTAAAATAAATATTATGAAGTAAATGAATTTGAATTATTGTTCCAAAGTACATTTCAAACCTTTGAAAGTTTTAAATTCGGGAATTTTTCAATTCCGGGCCTTCCCGAGCCCAATTACGGAAAAGCGTGCCCCGGCCACGGATTCAGAAAAATGTTCCGGAATATTCATTAGAACCGTAATTTTATAAGGATTCCAAAAATATCAATTTCATAATTTTCCGAGCTATAAAATTACAGTTATAGCTTTTCCCGTGTTTTCGGACAACCGGTAAAGTAGATGTCTTGTCTACTATTCACAAGTACAACCTACACTACACACTACCCATACCCTATTCTTACATCCTTACAACTACTCATTTCAATTTTCTTTTCCAAGAAATTTTGTCTCTAAATCAATTATCACATTTATTACATTTTCATTTACTAAATTACAAAATTCATTTTTCAAAACTCACACACACACACACTCCATGGCCGGCGCCCCTCCCTCAATTCCCCTCTCATTTAATTATTTTTACTCCATTTAGTAAAGCTAAACCCTAATTTACTTGATATATATACTAAATGTTCTCTCTCTCTCTTCATTTCTTTCATTTTAACTTTTGAAAAAGGATCAAAACCTCTCTTCTCCTCCTCTCATTGCCGAGCACTCCCCTCCCCCATTCCCTTGCAATTTCAACTTTGTTTCTTCTCCATTTCCATCTCAAGACTCCTTTGGTATGTTGATTCAAGTCTTGTTCTTCCTAGTTCTTGTAATGGCAAGACCATATCTTGTGTGTTTCCTCATTAAATCCCAATGAGCTATGCTAGGGACATGGAAACACATGAACAAGAATGTCAAGCCATCACAAGACATGGATCTAATGTTTAGATGTGTTTTTGTTAAGATCTCATCTTGTTCATGCATGTAAAGTAGTGATCTTGCATATATTGTTGTTCATGCCATGAGATCCATGCTTTATATATCATATGTAGTAGATCTAAGGTTTAGACATTCACAACTTCATGTACATGCATGATCATAGGTTCATTTTGCTTTATATGCTTTGATGATCATAAGAATGAAGTCTTGTTCATGTATAGAGATGTTAGATAGTAGATCTTCACATATAGAAGGCAAGAACATTGAAAAAGGAAGGACTTTGTCAAATATGAAAAGTTGAAAATTCGGATGAAATGGAAACCCTACCTTAAAGACCCCCAAAATCAACTTTAAACTCATATTTCACAAGAAAAATGAAGGGTATGTATAATAGGAATATTGAAGGAATGATTTTTATAAGCTTGGATGAGTTTAGGCATCATAGGAATATAAAACAAGTAGTGGAGTTAAGAAAAGATATTGGTATGTTGATCAATGGTTAAAATTCGTAACTTAGGTTCATGCCCACAAGAACACTTAGTATTTAGGTCTAAATTGATATTTTATAAGCTAAATGAAGTCCTTAGAAATATATATATTGGAGCTTCACTTTTTAATATTAGACAAGATTTCCTTAAGAAAAATGCAAGAAAATGAAATTTGGAAAATTCGGATTTTACAAAGCTTATTTAAAAACATGTTTACCAAATGAAAAATGTGAATTTTTATGCATGAATGGAGGCCATGACTATTATAGACTTTGGGAACTTATTTTTAATAGAAAACAAGTGGACTACAAGACTAAAAGCCAAAGAAACCCTAAGGAGTATAATGTGGAAAAATAGTCTACTAGAAATAACCTTTGAAAGATTTTCTAACACTTAGGAGTTCATAAGGGTTTATTACCACAAAAATTATCATGACCATGCACATATTGAGTTCATTACATGGCATACACATTAGTAGTTCATTCCTATATCATTCATGCATGAATCACCAACTAGGAACATTTCTTATCAAAAGCAAAGCACATTTTCGAAATTGGATCAATTGCGGAACAGAACTGATCCCACTGTTCCGTGACCTTACTATTTTCAAAACTTGAATTTAATATTAGAAATAGATAGATCTTTCGAAGTAGATAGAGATCGATATAAAATTTGCGAAATTCCGAGTTAAAATGACCAAGTTATGGCCGTTTTAAGTCGGGACTTCCGCAAATAGCGAGAAATCCGAATTCAACTAGTCTAGATGTATAGTTTGATTTAGTTACATGATGAGAATCTCATTAGGATTATTCTTGCTTGGTAGGTGATCCGAGCAGGACGACACTCTACCTCCCGACTATTATTATTAAGAAGTTTGGCGTCCAATGGCCGAGTGAGTTTACTTCCACTCTCAATTAATGATGTGATTGTAATGTAGTGGCACTAGTGGTGTAGGCAAAGATAAAAGAAATTGTATATGCATGCTGGGGTATATGGGAATTGATTTATGTTGTTATTGTTGATATGTGAAATGGAGCTTAAGGAATCGAAACCGGGTGTTAAGATATTGACTGTTTACTAGTATCTTATGATGAATGTCTGCGAATACTTGTTGGTCACTTAAAAGAATTGAATTAATGAATATTCGACTCCAACTATAAATTGAATTCATTCATGTCACGATGGGGTTGGAGCATTCTGTTTTAATCGTTTAAATTGTTGGTTAATCGTGATCCATAAAACGACTTGTTGGTTAATCGTGATCCATAAAACGAATTTTAGTTGACCGTGAGCTTAAACGGCGTCGTACCGCAGGATTCGTTAATCTGCTAACCCGGGATGGAGGGCGCAAGTCCATCCACATATGATTTCCGGACGGTCATATGTTTGTGATCATTTGTTTGATGCATACACTTGCCTGAATAATTACTTGTTTGACTGAAATGTTTAATTGCGTTATGGAAGTATTGCTCACTAAGCTAGTTAGCTTACGCCCCCATAGTTTCTATCTTTTGCAGCATGATTTTATATGGCTTAGGCCGAGACAAGCCACAGCGCAGGTACCGGAGATAGGAGTTTCCCATAGAAGTTTAATCCATTCCTTTTTGTATAGACTTCCATTGGAAACTAAAGACTCTGGATGACTGTAATAGACTGTTATTCTTTTGCGGGGGAATGCCCCTTAGATCTTGTAAACTTTAAATTATGCGTTTTGATTTATTATCTATGGCTAATGAATGCCTCGTTAAACTGTTTAACTCCATTTGTTGAAGTATTCTATTGTCGTAAAGGAACGCTTTACATCTACTTAAGACTTCCGAAGGCCCCGGGTAGGGAACTCGAGAGTCTTACTTAGTATGTGGCGGGCTGTTACGTTTAGAATACCCTACGGGGTGACAGTTTAAGTTGGTATCAGAGCACTAGGTTATAAAACAAGACAATAGAATTAAAAGAAACCGGACCTAGAAATCTAACTAATAGGTTAAATGGAGTTAAAAACGTTTTCTTTAAGTCTGATTAGTAGTATTGTTTGATGTAGGTCTCCTGGGTGAGACCAGGGAGAGGGCCAAATTTTACAAAGAAATGATGAAACGATGGTAGAATATAGGTGAGGCTAAGAGAACTGTGTGAGGATTTTGCCTTAGCCAGACATCCCCGGACCATAGGGGAAATGTACAAGTTATGGAAGGATGGGCTGAGATATACCAGATGGGCTTCAGTAGTGGATCAATTGAGGTATGATCCTATGGGAAGAAGGAGCTGGACAAAGTTAGAGACAATCTATACTCTAGAGAGGATCATGGTTGATTACGGGCGTGAGCCCATGACGAGAGAAGCCACATTTATCTTGAAAGGTGGAGGAACCCGAACCCCTCCAGATTTTAGGGTATGGATCCCCATAGGACCCTTATATGTTTATGCTCATGATAACTTATATGATCATCCTGACTGGAATTAGCTGATGCATGGAATCACATCACCTGGCATGCGATCTATTTAGATATCCTTCCCCCGAGTGATAGCTCCACCTCCGCTATTGATATAGGTATGCAGCTGAATGGAGCGCCTGTGATTGGAGAGGATGAAGAGGAGGGGAGGATCCCGAGGAGGATCCAACTGGGAAAGAAATGAGGTACCTAGGACCCCTACCCCGCCTGTTGAACCAGAAATGCAGG
The DNA here is from genome assembly GCA_024138025.1 of Combretum micranthum. Taxonomy (NCBI): domain Eukaryota; kingdom Viridiplantae; phylum Streptophyta; class Magnoliopsida; order Myrtales; family Combretaceae; genus Combretum; species Combretum micranthum. Next base: position 4,158 of record JAMXBD010001862.1, read on the forward strand.
TAAACCCAGAACCCGATCAAATTATATGGGATTTTAACCGGATGTTGGATATACCGATAGTGGGAGGGTAGAACCCGAGGTAGATTCCAGGGTATGGAGAGATGTATGTGGAGGGTGAGAACCCACCTGTGCTTGACCTAGCAGTAGTGGAACCGGAGGCCCCAGTGCCTATGGAGGCTGAAAATGTGGCAGAAGAGCCTGTGAGAGAGCCTGAAGTAGAGGTGAACCGACTAGGTGAGCCCGAGGTAGGAGGTGAGGAGGAAGAAGTAAGCCCGCAGAGGGGCAAGGAACTGAAGAAGAAGAAGAAGAAGAAGAAAGTGAAGATCCAGAGCCTCTAGTCCGACCCGCTAGGAAGCGGAGGATGACCACGAGGGAGTATCTTAGCTTGTTCGTCCGACAGGACGATGGTGGTTCTACCAGCAGGAGACGACCTCCTAGCCCGACCCCCGATGACTCTAGTGATGAGTAGAGACCGGGATGTTAGCTAACCCATGAAGTCCAAGAGGAGTCCTGACTTTCTTATTTTTGTAGTAGGCAATGCGGGATGCCAATTTGCCTTAGGATTTCAGGATAGTTAGTATTTTATTTGTTCTTTTTCCCTGTATTTTGTCATGTTTTCGGGAATAGGGAAATTGATTAGAATAGGAAGGGAGCTTAGCTAGCCAAATTTTGGGAACTAAAATTTGATGTAATATTTGTATGGCTCGCTAAAGAAATGAAAAGGATCACTTTTGTTTTAAAGAAATGGAGTTGTGAAAAGTACGCATTCTAGTCATGATACATAAGAGAACATTAACTGCATATAGATTGCATAAGCATTCACTCATTCGCATTATTGTTGTGAAATATCAATTGGTTACACTATGTGTGGATTCTTCTATTTCCCTTGTGATTCTTTTAATTATTCTTTATTTTCTTTTATGGATTGATTTATGACTCATCTTATGACTTTATGGAATTATGCATTCCTTTTCCTTCTAAGTTTAAATTCCAGATTTTCGCAACTTCTGAACTTGTTATTAATCTTATTCCTTCGAAACCTAAAACCCCTAAAGATACTAAAAATCCATTAAACATTGTGTAAGCAGACGAAACCGACGAACTCGGAACCAGGGACAAGGGTCTAATTCTAATGAAGCCGATCAACCGGCTATACAACAACCTAACCCCCAAGGAGTAGCACCCCAAAACCAACAGGGTGATGTGCTAAATGCGATTGGGCAATTGGCCAATCTTCTGAACACTTTCATCCAGAATCAAAATCCAGTACAGAACCCACACCCAGGTCAAAGTGCCCGGGATTCAGCCCCATCCGCCACCCGCAGATCATCGGGAAATGACTGCAGAGGCACCTGCTCCACAAGAGGAGCATTCCTATAATGTGCAGTTGCCGCCACCCCCGCCATACAGGAGACCCCACCGAAGCTCTTTACCGGACTTCATTAAGAGCAACCGGTATTTTGATGGGGCATTCGGCAAGCCGGATGAAGCTGAGGATTGGTTGGCTCAAGTGAACGTTCTTTTGCTGCATACGAGATCCCACCTTATTTGCAGCTGGAATATGGGACGTATATGTTAAGATACAATGCGCGAGTCTGGTGGGACTCCAAGAGAAGGAATTTGACTTCCCCGGCCACTGGGAAACCTTTCGCCGGGAATTCTTGAATAATTATTTTCCCTCTAGCTTGAGGGTGAAGTATAGTGCGGATTTCCTTCATGTAAAGCAGAAAGGGAGAACAGTAGAGCAATATGAAACTGAGTTTGTTCACTTGCTGCAGTATGCCCCTGAATCTTTCAGGGATAGTGAGAATTAAAGAAGCAGGTATTTCTGGGAGGCTTAGACGAGGACTGCGGATCAAGCTGGAAGAGTTCGGAGTAAGAACCTATCCTGAGATGGTAGAAAAGGCTCGGGTCATTGAAGGGGCTAGGAAAAGGAAGTATCAGGAGCCTGAAAAGAGAGTATTCGGGAAGAGGCCGTTTGATGCCTCGAGCTCAGGGTTCAAAGGTAAACGGTACAGGCCGTACCAAGGGTTTAAAGAGGAGTCTAGCAGCAAGCCGACCCAGTTCAAGACCAATGTCACATGTTGGAAATGTAAGGGGACACATGCACCTAGGCAATGCCCGCAGTTGAGAACAAGTGTACTTTTGTGGCGATGCTGGCCACATGGTTTTTACGTGCCCGAAGAAACTGGCAGTAACTTGCTTCATTTGCAAGGAGAAAGGGCACTTAGCTTCCGAATGTTCACAACGAAAGAGCGTGGCCACCCGACCCTTTGGAACCTCGAGTAATACCAACCCCTTGAGGTCTGGTAACAAGAGCGGGAGTCGAGCAGCTTCCGCGATGCATGGGATGAGGCTGTACAATTTGGAGGCCAATGGATGGTGGAAGAAGACGAAGATGAGGAAGTAAGTTGGCAGCTTTGGATCAAAGCGAGAATGCTGATGGCGCTGGTAACAGGTTAGTAACGTAAACCTCTCCTGAGTTGAAATTCAAGTCATTTAATTGAATTATTTTTTTAATAAAATCGAACATGATATGTAAAGCTGGAAGTAGTAACCCCATGTAGGCTAGCCTTAAGAGTATCGTAGGGTTCTTATGTGACGGTTGTTTATTGGCCTCAGGACACATTCGAGTGAATAGCGTGGAAGGCTTATGTCTTATTTGACACGGGAGCAACCCACTCATTCATCACCATAGTTTGGCCAACCGACTCGGATTGCCTATAGCCACAACCACAGTTAGCTTGAGGATTAAGACCCCCACAGGGAGTGTTGTGTCGACCCGAGATCTGATAAAGGACTGTCCATTGGAATCCATGCCACCACTCCAAAAGTGATTAATAGTGTTGGAAATGAATAAATACGAAGTCATCCTCGGGATGAATTGGCTAAGTAAGTGAAAGGCAATAGTGGATTGCCAAAGAGGACTGTAGTTTTTATGATCAATCGGGAGAAAAAGTAGAATTTGTGGGAGAAACCTTAGTCCCAAGAAGGTTGATCTAAGCTCGTTTGAGTTGATGATGGAGGATGAAGATGATACCGATTGAGGTGTCTTGGATGAAGGGGAAACCCGTGAGGAAAAGAATATTCCAGTGGTGAATGAATACTTGGATGTGTTCCCAGAAATTTTGCCGGGATTACCGCCAAGAAGAGAAATCGACTTTGAGATTGTGTTGGCTCCAAATACCGAACCGATATCTAAAGCGCCATACCGGATGGCACCGGCTGAGTTGAAGGAGCTAAAGACGCAGTTACAAGAACTTCTGGACCAGAAATTTATAAGACCAAGTGTATCGCCATGGGGCGCACCCGTCTTGTTTGTGAAGAAGAAGGACGGATCGATGAGATTGTGTATCGACTACCGGGAATTGAATAAGGTGACTGTCAAAAATCGATATCCCTTGCCAAGAATCGATGATTTGTTTGACCAGCTGCAAGGAGCTTGTGTGTTCTCACGTATTGACTTACGTTCGGGGTATCATCAGTTGAGGATTAAGCCTGAGGATGTGCCTAAGACGGCTTTTCGTACTCGTTATGGGCACTACGAGTTTCTGGTATGTCATTTGGACTACTAATGCACAGCTGCATTTATGGACCTAATGAATAGAGTCTATAAGCCGCTTTTGGATAAGTGTGTATAGTCTTTATAGACGACATCCTCATATATTCAAAGACCAAAGAGCAACATGAGGAGCATCTTCGTTTGGCATTGCAAACCTTACGAGATATAAGCTGTACGCCAAGCTGTCCAAGTGTGACTTTTGGTTGACAGGATATCATTTCTCGGACATGTTAACGGGTGATGGGATATCAGTTGATCCCGAAAAGATCAAGGCGATAGTGGATTGGAAGCCACCACAAACAGTTACTGAAGTAAGGAGTTTCTTGGGATTAGCTGGCTACTATCGCAAGTTTGTGAAGGATTTTTCCAAGATAGCTAAGCCGCTGACTCAATTGACTCAAAAGAATGAAAAATTCATTTGGACAGACAAGAGAGACAAAGTTTTCAGGAACTAAAGCGACGACTGGTCGGCACCGATTTTGGTTTTACCAGATCCGGAAAAGTCTACACGGTACATAGTGATGCTTCAAGAAATGGTCTTGGATGCGTCTTGATGCAAGAGCGGAAGGTCATTGCGTATGCTTCTCGGCAATTGAGACCGCATGAGCAGAATTACCCTACGCACGATTTGGAACTAGCTGCAGTTGTCTTTGCCTTGAAGTTATGGCGACATTATCTGTATGGACAACGGTGTGAGATATACACAGATCATAAAAGCCTTAAATACCTGTTCACACAGAAGGAGTTGAAATATGAGGCAAAGGAGGTGGCTGGAATTAATAAAAGATTATGACCTGGGGATAAATTACTGTCCAGGGAGAGTAAATGCAGTCGCGGATGCCCTAAGTCGGAAGAATCACGGGGAAGTAGCCGCTTTGATTACAAGTCAGAAGGAGTTGATTAAGGAATTTGAGAAATTAAGGATCGAGTTCATAGATCGAAGTGCTGAGCTTGAGATATCTAACTTGGTGCTGGAACCAACCCTCGTAGAAAGAATCAAAGAAGCACAGAGGTATGACGAAGTGATACAAAAGATAAAAAGGGAAACCCAAGCGGGAAAGTACCTTGACTTTGCCGTGATGAGAAGATGATCCGAATGAACGGAAGGCTGTGCGTACCAGAGGACGAGGAGTTGAAGAAGGAAATAATGAGCGAGGCACATAACTCCGGATATACCATGCATCCGGGAGGCACCAAAATGTACCAAGATTTGAAAAGTTGCTATTGGTGGAATGGAATGAAGCGAGATGTGGCAGATTATGTAATGAAGTGCAGTATGCCAACAGGTGAAGGTAGAGCACCAGAGACCGGGCGGATTGCTAAAGCCCTTACCCATTCCTGAATGGAAGTGGGATCAATATCCATGGATTTTGTTTGTGGCTTTCCCAAGACTCCATCGGGTTGTGATGCAATATGGGTAATAGTGGATCGGTTAACTAAGTCGGCGCATTTCCTACCCATAAATATGACCTATTCAATGGAAAGGTTAGCCAAGATTATATCAGAGAGATCGTAAGATTACATGGCATACCTGCAGGGATCATCTCAGATAGAGACCCGAGATTTGTGTCCAAGTTTTGGACAGCTTGCAGAAGAGCTTGGGTACTAAATTGCATTTCAGTACGGCTTACCATCCTCAGACCGACGGACAGTCTGAGCGGACGATCCAAACCCTAGAAGACATGTTAAGGGCGTGTGCCTGGAATTCAAAGGGAATTGGGATAGTCATGTACACCTAATCGAGTTTGCCTACAATAACAGCTATCACTCCACCATCCAGATGCCTCCGTATGAAGCTTTGTATGGACGGCGTTGTAGGTCCCCTTTGTTTTGGGATGAAGTGGAAAAGGTAGCAATTGGGCCGGAATTGGTACAGGAAGCCGCGATAAAGTAGGTTGATTCAGCGGAAAATGAAGGAAGCCAGGATCGACAAAAGAGCTGGGCAGACTTGAAAAGACGAGAGCTTGAATTTAAAGTGGGTGATCATGTGTACCTGAAGATAAACCCGATTAAAAGTATCAAGAGGATGCGTACACAAGGGAAGTTAAGCCCGAGATACATTGGACCTTTTGAGATCTTGAAAGAGTCGGAGACTGGCGTATCGGCTAGCCCTACCACCTAATTTGTCCGGGATTCACAATGTGTTCCATGTGTCAGTTTTGAGGAGATATGTTGCCGACCCAGAAAGGATTCTGGAATTGGAACCAATCCAGTTGAAGGAAAACCTGACATATGAAGAACACCCAGTGAAAGATATTGGATAAGAAAACTCAAAGGCTACGAAACAAAGACATTCACTACGTGAAAGTGTTATGGAGGAATCATGCCTTTGAAGAAGCAACCTGGGAAGCGGAAGATGAAATCCGGAGAAGTACCCCGAGATATTTGAAGGACAAGGTACGTCAGTCCGTTTTGAGGACAAAACTTTATTTAAGGTGGGGAGGTTGTAAACCCCGGTAATTCTCAGTAGCTAGGAAACCCCGGGAATTGGAAGCGAAACCCTAATCCGATCAGGTTGAGTTTAGTGAATGAAGCCTAGGAACCCTAAATCCGGCTTTCCTTCGGTTTCATAGTAAAATAAATATTATGAAGTAAATGAATTTGAATTATTGTTCCAAAGTACATTTCAAACCTTTGAAAGTTTTAAATTCGGGAATTTTTCAATTCCGGGCCTTCCCGAGCCCAATTACGGAAAAGCGTGCCCCGGGCCACGGATTCAGAAAAATGTTCCGGAATATTCATTAGAACCGTAATTTTATAAGGATTCCAAAAATATCAATTTTAATTTTCCGAGCTATAAAATTACAGTTATAGCTTTTCCCGTGTTTTCGGAACAACCGGTAAAGTAGATGTCTTGTCTACTATTCACAAGTACAACCTACACTACACACTACCCATACCCTATTCTTACATCCTTACAACTACTCATTTCAATTTTCTTTTCCAAGAAATTTTGTCTCTAAATAATTATTACATTTATTACATTTTCATTTACTAAATTACAAAATTCAATTTTTTTTTCAAAACTCACACACACACACACATGAATGGCCGGCGCCCCTCCCTCAATTTCCCCTCTCATTTAATTATTTTTACTCCATTTAGTAAAGCTAAACCCTAATTACTTGATATATATACTAAATGTTCTCTCTCTCTCTTCATTTCTTTCATTTTAACTTTTGAAAAAGGATCAAAACCCTCTCTTCTCTCCCTCTCATTGCCGAGCACTCCCCTCCCCCATTCCCTTACAATTTCAACTTTGTTTCTTCTCCATTTCCATCTCAAGACTCCTTTGGTATGTTGATTCAAGTCTTGTTCTTCCTAGTTCTTGTAATGGCAAGACCATATCTTGTGTGTTTCCTCATTAAATCCCAATGAGCTATGCTAGGGACATGGAAACACATGAACAAGAATGTCAAGCCATCACAAGACATGGATCTAATGTTTAGATGTGTTTTTGTTAAGATCTCATCTTGTTCATGCATGTAAAGTAGTGATCTTGTACATATATTGTTGTTCATGCCATGAGATCCATGCTTTATATATCATATGTAGTAGATCTAAGGTTTAGACATTCACAACTTCATGTACATGCATGATCATAGGTTCATTTTGTTTTATATGCTTTGATGATCATAAGAATGAAGTCTTGTTCATGTATAGAGATGTTAGATAGTAGATCTTCACATATAGAAGGCAAGAACATTGAAAAAGGAAGGACTTTGTCAAATATGAAAAGTTGAAAATTCGGATGAAATGGAAACCCTACCTTAAAGACCCCCAAAATCAACTTTAAACTCATATTTCACAAGAAAAATGAAGGGTATGTATAATAGGAATATTGAAGGAATGATTTTTATAAGCTTGGATGAGTTTAGGCATCATAGGAATATAAAACAAGTAGTGGAGTTAAGAGAAAGATATTGGTATGTTGATCAATGGTTAAAATTCGTAACTTAGGTTCATGCCACAAGAACACTTAGTATTTAGTCTAAATTGGATATTTTATAAGCTAAATGAAGTCCTTAGATAATAATATTGGAGCTTCACTTTTTAATATTAGACAAGATTTTCCTTAAGAAAAATGCAAGAAAATGAAATTTGGAAAATTCGGATTTTACAAGTAGCTTATTTAAAACATGTTTACCAAATGAAAAATGTGAATTTTTATGCATGAATGGAGGCCATGACTATTATAGACTTTGGGAACTTATTTTTAGATAGAAAACAAGTGGACTACAAGACTAAAAGCCAAAGAAACCCTAAGGAGTATAATGTGGAAAAATAGTCTACTAGAAATAACCTTTGAAAGATTTTCTAACACTTAGGAGTTCATAAGGGTTTATTACCACAAAAATTATCATGACCATGCACATATTGAGTTCATTACATGGCATACACATTAGTAGATCATTCCTATATCATTCATGCATGAATCACCAACTAGGAACATTTCTTATCAAAAGCAAAGCACATTTTCGAAATTGGATCAATTGCGGAACAGAACTGATCCCACTGTTCCGTGACCTTACTATTTTCAAAACTTGAATTTAATATTAGAAATAGATAGATCTTTCGAAGTAGATGAAGATCGATATAAAATTTGCGAAATTCCGAGTTAAAATGACCAAGTTATGGCCGTTTTAAGTCGGGACTTCCGCAAATAGCGAGAAATCCGAATTCAACTAGTCTAGATGTATAGTTTGATTTAGTTACATGATGAGAATCTCATTAGGATTATTCTTGCTTGGTAGGTGATCCGAGCAGGACGACACTCTACCTCCCGACTATATTATTAGAAGTTGGCGTCCAATGGCCGAGTGAGTTTACTTCCACTCTCAATTAATGATGTGATTGTAATGTAGTGGCACTAGTGTGTAGGCAAAGATAAAAGAAATTGTATATGCATGATGGGGTATATGGGAATTGTTTATGTTGTTATTGTTGATATGTGAAATGGAGCTTAAGGAATATCGAAACCGGGTGTTAAGATATTGACTGTTTTAGTATCTTATGATGAATGTCTGCGAATACTTGTTGGTCACTTAAAAGAATTGAATTAATGAATATTCGACTCCAACTTAAATTGAATTCATTCATGTCACGATGGGGTTGGAGCATTCGCATTTGTTGGTTAATCGTGATCCATAAAACGAAATTGTTGGTTAATCGTGATCCATAAAACGAAATTGTTGGTTAATCGTGATCCATAAAACGAAGTTTTAGTTGACCGTGAGCTTAAACGGCGTCGTACCGCAGGATTCGTTAATCTGCTAACCCGGGATGGAGGGCGTAAGTCCATCCACATATGATTTCCGGACGTCATATGTTTGATGATCACATTTGTTTGATGCATACACTTGCCTGAATAATTACTTGTTTGACTGAAATGTTTAATTGCGTTATGGAAGTATTGCTCACTAAGCTAGTTAGCTTACGCCCCCATAGTTTCTATCTTTTGCAGCATGATTTTATATGGCTTAGGCCGAGACAAGCCACAGCGCAGGTACCGGAGATAGGAGTTTCCCATAGAAGTTTAATCCATTCCTTTTTGTATAGACTTCCATTGGAAACTAAAGACTCTGGATGACTGTAATAGACTGTTATTCTTTTGCGGGGGAATGCCCCTTAGATCTTGTAAACTTTAAATTATGCGTTTTGATTTATTATCTATGGCTAATGAATGCCTCGTTAAACTGTTTAACTCCATTTGTTGAAGTATTCTATTGTCGTAAAGGAACGCTTTACATCTACTTAAGACTTCCGAAGGCCCCGGGTAGGGAACTCGAGAGTCTTACTTAGTATGTGGCGGGCTGTTACGTTTAGAATACCCTACGGGGCGTGACAGTTTAAGTTGGTATCAGAGCACTAGGTTATAAAACAAGACAATAGAATTAAAAGAAACCGGACCTAGAAATCTAACTAATAGGTTAAATGGAGTTAAAAACGTTTTCTTGCTAAGTCTGATTAGTAGTATTGTTTTGATGTAGGTCTCCCTGGGTGAGACCAGGGAGAGGGCCAAAATTTTACAAAGAGAAATGATGAAACGATGGTAGAATATAGACTGAGGCTAAGAGAACTGTGTGAGATTTTGCCTTAGCCAGACATCCCCGGACCATAGGGGAAATGTACAAGTTATGGAAGGATGGGCTGAGATATACCAGATGGGCTTCAGTAGTGGATCAATTGAGGTATGATCCTATGGGAAGAAGGAGCTGGACAAAGTTAGAGACAATCTATACTCTAGAGAGGATCATGGTTGATTACGGGCGTGAGCCCATGACGAGAGAAGCCACATTTATCTTGAAAGGTGGAGGAACCCGAACCCCTCCAGATTTTAGGGTATGGATCCCCATAGGACCCTTATATGTTATGCTCATGATAACTTATATGATCATCCTGACTGGAATTTAGCTGATGCATGGAATCACATCACCTGGCATGCGATCTATTTAGATATCCTTCCCCCTCGAGTGATAGCTCCACCTCCAGCTATTGATATAGGTATGCAGCTGAATGGAGCGCCTGTGATTGGAGAGGATGAAGAGGAGAAGAGGATCCCAAACTGGGAAGAGAATGAGGTACCTAGGACCCCTACCCCGCCTGTTGAACCAGAAATGCAGGTAAACCCAGAACCCGATCAAATTATATGGGATTTTAACCGGATGTTGGATATACCGATAGTGGGAGGGTAGAACCCGAGGTAGATTCCAGGGTATGGAGAGATGTGTATATGGAGGGTGAGAACCCACCTGTGCTTGACCTAGCAGTAGTGGAACCGGAGGCCCCAGTGCCTATGGAGGCTGAAAATGTGGCAGAAGAGCCTGTGAGAGAGCCTGAAGTAGAGGTGAACCGACTAGGTGAGCCCGAGGTAGGAGGTGAGGAGGAAGAAGTAAGCCCGCAGAGGGGCAAGAAGAAGAAGAAGAAGAAGAAAAAGTGAAGATCCAGAGCCTCTAGTCCGACCCGCTAGGAAGCGGAGGATGACCACGGGGAGTATCTTAGCTTGTTCGTCCGACAGGACGATGGTGGTTCTACCAGCAGGAGACGACCTCCTAGCCCGACCCCCGATGACTCTAGTGATGAGTAGAGACCGGGATGTTAGCTAACCCATGAAGTCCAAGAGGAGTCCTGACTTTCTTATTTTTGTAGTAGGCAATGCGGGATGCCAATTTGCCTTAGGATTTCAGGATAGTTAGTATTTTATTTGTTCTTTTTCCCTGTATTTTGTCATGTTTTCGGGAATAGGGAAATTGATTAGAATAGGAAGGGAGCTTAGCTAGCCAAATTTTGGGAACTAAAATTTGATGTAATATTTGTATGGCTCGCTAAAGAAATGAAAAGGATCACTTTTGTTTCAAAGAAATGGAGTTGTGAAAAGTACGCATTCTAGTCATGATACATAAGAGAACATTAACTGCATATAGATTGCATAAGCATTCACTCATTCGCATTATTGTTGTGAAATATCAATTGGTTACACTATGTGTGGATTCTTCTATTTCCCTTGTGATTCTTTTAATTTTCTTTATTTTTCTTTTATGGATTGATATTATGACTCATCTTATGACTTTATGGAATTATGCATTCCTTTTCCTTCTAAGTTTAAATTCCAGATTTTCGCAACTTCTGAACTTGTTATTAATCTTATTCCTTCGAAACCTAAAACCCCTAAAGATACTAAAAATCCATTAAACATTGTGTAAGCAGACGAAACCGACGAACTCGGAACCAGGGACAAGGGTCTAATTCTAATGAAGCCGATCAACCGGCTATACAACAACCTAACCCCCAAGGAGTAGCACCCCAAAACCAACAGGGTGATGTGCTAAATGCGATTGGACAATTGGCCAATCTCTGAACACTTTCATCCAGAATCAAAATCCAGTACAGAACCCACACCCAGGTCAAAGTGCCCGGGATTCAGCCCCACATCCGCCGCCCGCAGATCATCGGGAAATGACTGCAGAGGCACCTGCTCCACAAGAGGAGCATTCCTATAATGTGCAGTTGCCGCCACCCCCGCCATACAGGAGACCCCACCGAAGCTCTTTACCGGACTTCATTAAGAGCAACCGGTATTTTGATGGGGCATTCGGCAAGCCGGATGAAGCTGAGGATTGGTTGGCTCAAGTTGAACGTTCTTTTGCTGCATACGAGATCCCACCTTATTTGCAGTTGGAATATGGGACGTATATGTTAAGGTACAATGCGCGAGTCTGGTGGGACTCCAAGAGAAGGAATTTGACTTCCCCGGCCACTTGGGAAACCTTTCGCCGGGAATTCTTGAATAATTATTTTCCCTCTAGCTTGAGGGTGAAGTATAGTGCTGATTTCCTTCATGTAAAGCAGAAAGGGAGAACAGTAGAGCAATATGAAACTGAGTTTGTTCACTTGCTGCAGTATGCCCCTGAATCTTTCAGGGATAGTGAAGAATTAAAGAAGCAGGTATTTCTGGGAGGCTTAGACGAGGAACTGCGCAAGTTGGAAGAGTTCGGAGTAAGAACCTACCCTGAGATGGTAGAAAAGGCTCGGGTCATTGAAGGGGCTAGGAAAAGGAAGTATCAGGAGCCTGAAAAGAGTATTCGGGAAGAGGCCGTTTGATGCCTCAAGCTCAGGGTTTAAAGGAAAAAGGTACAGGCCGTACCAAGGGTTTAAAGAGGAGTCTAGCAGCAAGCCGACCCAGTTCAAGACCAATGTCACCTGTTGGAAATGTAAGGGGACGTGCCCAGGCAATGCCCGCAGTTGAGAAACAAGTGTTACTTTTGTGGTGATGCTGGCCACATGGTTTTTACGTGCCCAAAGAAACTGGCAGTGACTTGCTTCATTTGCAAGGAGAAAGGGCACTTAGCTTCCGAATGTTCACAACGAAAAAGCGCGGCCACCCGATCCTTTGGAACCTCGAGTAATACCAACCTAATGAGGTCTGGTAACAAGAGTGGGAGTCGAGCAGCTTCCGCGATGCATAGGATGAGGCTGTACAATTTGGAGGCCAATGGATGGTGGAAGAAGACGAAGATGAGGAAGTAGAGTTGGCAGCTTTGGATCAAAGCGAGAATGCTGATGGCGGCTTGGTAACAGGTTAGTAACGTAAACCTCTCCTGAGTTGAAATTCAAGTCATTTAATTGAATTATTTTTTTTAATAAAATCGAACATGATATGGAAAGCTGGAAGTAGTAACCCCATGTAGGTAGCCTTAAGAGTATCGTAGGGTTCTTATGTGACGGGTGTTTATTGGCCTCAGGACACATTCGAGTGAATAGCGTGGAGGCTTATGTCTTATTTGACACGGGAGCAACCCACTCATTCATCACCAATAGTTTGGCCAACCGACTTGGATTGCCTATAGCCACAACCACAGTTAGCTTGAGGATTAAGACCCCCACAGGGAGTATTGTGTCAACCCGAGAACTGATAAAGTATTGTCCATTGGAAGTCCACGACCACCACTCCAAAAGTGATTTAATAATGTTGGAAATGAGCAAATACAAAGTCATCCTCGGAATGAGCTGGCTAAGTAAGGTGAAAGCAATAGTGGACTGCCAAAAGAGGACCGTGTGTTTTTATGATCAATCGGGAGAAAAAGTAGAATTTGTGGGAGAAAACTTAGTCCCAAGAAGGGTTGATCTAAGCTCGTTTGAGCTGATGATGGAGGATGAAGAAATAATACCGATTGAGGGTGTCTTGGACGAAGGGGAAACCCGTGAGGAAAAAGATATTCCAGTGGTGAACGAATACTTGGATGTATTCCCAAAATTTTGTCGGGATTACCGCCAAGAAGAGAAATCGACTTTGAGATTGTGTTGGCTTCAAATACCGAACCGATATCTAAAGCGCCATACCGGATGGCACCGGCTGAGTTGAAGGAGCTAAAGACGCAGTTACAAGAACTTCTGGACCAGAAATTTGCAAGACCAAGTGTATCGCCATGGGGCGCACCCGTCTTGTTTGTGAAGAAGAAGGACGGATAGATGAGATTGTGTATCGACTACCGGGAATTGAATAAGGTGACTGTCAAAAATCGATATCCCTTGCCAAGAATCGATGATTTGTTTGACCAGCTGCAAGGAGCTTGTGTGTTCTCACATATTGACTTATGTTCGGGGTATCATCAGTTGAGATGCTAATGGCTTTTCGTACTCGTTAGGCACTACGTTTCTGGTGATGTCATTTGACTAACTAATGAAACAGCTGCATTTATGGACCTGATGAATAGGGTCTATAAGCCACTTTTGGATAAGTGCGTAATAGTCTTTATAGACGACATCCTCATATATTCAAAGACCAAAGAACAACACGAGGAGCATCTTCGGTTGGCATTGCAAACCTTACGAGATAATAAGCTGTACGCCAAGCTCTCCCAAGTGTGACTTTTGGTTGGAACAGGATATCATTTCTCGGACATGTATGACGGGTGATGGGATATCAGTTGATCCCAAAAGATCAAGGCGATAGTGATTGGAAGTTCCTCCTCCGTACTTCCCACATAACTTTCAACTCCTTCCTCAACTTCTTCATTAGCTCGAACGAACTTAACTCCAAACTTTAGAAGTTGCAGATTCTCTCCAAAAACGTAGCTTTTCATCCCGTCTTGTCCCATGAATTCCACCCTTTTATTCTACAATCTACCTTTGTTGTTCCACCATGGACAACCAACTCATTCTGAGAATTACTTCATGTTTGTTGATTTCTATTATTATAAGATTGGTAGTTGCCTCATGGCCTTGTATCCTCATGGGGCAATTCCTTATTACTTCTTTGGTAGTCACCACACTACCGGTGGGGGTTTTTATAAGAAAACTTGTTGGGGTTGTGGTGATAGGTAAACCGATCTTTAAGGCTATACTAGCGGCAATAAAGGAATGAGTTGCACCGGTATCAAAGAGGGTATAGGCAGTTAGGTCCCCTATTTGTATGGTTCCTGCGTTCAAGACGCGCGTGTTACTATTCTTATTGCCTTTATAAGGTTCCCTAGTCATCTATTATTTCCAACATACACCATAATTTTATACTTAACAGATATCAAAACAGACATATATTTTAAAGGTTGAGGCTAACCTGTAATCAAGCTATAGTCATACTCCTCTCCATAGTTCAGGGCAGCCAACTCTACTCCTTCTTCGGCATCCTCCTCATAAACCCATTGCCCTTCAAGATTGTAAATTCTCAGCCCATGCATAGATGGTGCGGAACGACTTCCGCTTCCATTCCCACTCCTTGTCGGGGCAAGTCTTCCTGAAGATCCAACAGGTCGATTGTTGTGAGATTTCTTTTGGAACACTTGTTGGAAAAATGTCCTGTTTGCTTGCATACAAAACAAGTCATAGAAGCTTTCTTTGGGCAATCCAGAATCTTATGGCTCGGGTCACCATAGAAATAACACTTGTCTAGAGAAGGGGCATCTCTTCGGGTAATGCGCCCCTTTGCATTTCCAACAACTTACCGCTGCCTTGGAATTATCCTTGTCCATTGAATTTCCCTTAAAGTGGCTAATCAGTTTAAAACCTCTTAGAAGGAAAATTGGAGCTTGTTCCTGGTTGAAATTTCTTCCAAACACATGCACTTTCTCTCAGAAGTCCCAGCTTTCCTTTTCTTGCCCCTTCAACAATTCTTGCTCTTTCAACCAATTCCTGAAGGTGTGGGTGTCAAACTCTTCTAACCGCATCCTGAAGTTCTCATCTAACCCATTTAGGAACACTTATCGTTTCAGCTCCTCACTATACTTATAAGAATCCGGAGCATACTGCAGGAGTTGACTGAATTCCGCTCATATTGTTCTATGGATTTTCCTTTCTAGGATATGTGCAAGAAATCCGCACTATACCTTACTCTTAAACTTCCAGGGAAATAATTTCGAGAAACTCATTCCAAAACATATCCCAGTGATAGGTGGCGGTAATTCCCTACTCTTGGACTCCCACCAGACGCGGGCATTAAACCTCAACATATAGGTACCATAGCTTATTCGAAGATGATGAGGAACTTCATAGGCGGCAAAAGATCATTCTATCTGCACGAGCCAATCTTCAGCTTCATCTGGTTTCCCAAAAGCTCCGTCAAAGTAACGGTTACTTTTGATAAAATCTGGGAGTGAAGTTCTGTATGGTCGAGGTGGTGGTGAGGCAGCAAGGGCGCTGTATGTGATTGAGCATCAGGTGTTGCTGGTCCATGTACAGATGCTTGAGGTGCCTGCTGGGGTGGTGCTTGAGCTGGCGCCGGTGGTGGCATATCCCCGTTGTTTTTGAACTGAGACATTAAGAAGCTGTGTTAATTGACCTAGAGTGGCTTGGAGATCGCCTTGCGGGTTTGGGGCAGGAGCCACAGGGGGTACTTCTGGTTGGTCAACTTCTTCAGCGGGTTATTCGATGCCTGCCTCATCTTTGGTCGTCCCCTTCTAAGTCGGCTGTTTTAATTGTTTACGTAAATACTAGATTGTTAAGTCTTTTACATACTAAGTTATGGAAATTGCGGAAGCTTTCAAGAAATAAACATATAAAGGAAATATTATAAAAAGAAGTTTAAGCAACTAAATCAAGAGATGAATTTGTTTAAACACAAAATATTTAATTAAAAAGCAATAGAAGGGAATGAAATCCCAACATTAAAGAAATCAAGGCTTGCAAAAGAGATTCAAAATACAACAAATGTTGAACACTTTCCGAAAGCTAAGTTAAACTACTGATGATCCTATATCCTAAGTCGATTTGGTTAAAAGATTCTTGTTAGACACATGGGATTAATCATGTGGATCATTCCTTCCTTCTTCGATCTTTCTCATGGTGAGGGAGTTGCATTATGGTGGTTGGGTCTAGAAGTCGTCTTGGCCTCTTAGTTTCGAACAGCTTCAAGTAGCTTCGGACCATCATTCTTTTTCCTTTGCGGGAGGGTCGATTCCTAGACGTGCTTGACTTCCATTGATCAAACTCCATCTGTGACGCACACTCTCATCGGATACTTCCATCACTTCATTCTTGGTCAGGTCTCTTATGTGAGATCATTTTTGATTCGGGATGTTCTTATCAGGCCATTCGAATCTTGACTGGCTTGGAAATATCCTCATCTCGTCCGTGATCTGCTGGCTCATTGTGGGCATAGATATATAATTGGCTATGGAATTCCAAAATCGGGAAAACTGACGTCTATCATTTCGGAAACGAACGTAGCTTCGTGGAGCAAAGGGGTATGGTTATAATGGCACGTGAACCGTTCCATACCGTAAGAAACTTCTAAGTCAGTCCAATAGGGCAAACTCCTCACATAGGCTTCTTATTTTTAACCGTAGTCCATAAGGTTTCACTATTTCTTAAGTTCAAACATTGGGCCTTAACTCTAACTTCTCTAAGAGTAAGCTATAAAAGACAAGGGAGGTCATTAATTTTTCCTTTTTTTTTTTTTTGAGAATTTCTAGACTTATCAATCTTATCTAAGTATTTTCTCCATAAACATATCTATCTTTTCTATTCTAGCTTTATTCCTATTACCTTTATTTCTATAAACTTGTTACTCTCATACCAACTTAAACTGTCACGCCCCGAAGGGTACCCTAAACGTGGCAGCCCGCCACATATAATATCAAGGCTCAAGAATGATTACCTTAGTCATGTGAAAGCCTTAGTATTATATGTAAGGCGTCTAGCACGGTAATAGGAGACGCTTTTGGGAAGCATAGTTTAAGCAAGTAAAAGAACATCCAAGAATTCAGAAATAAAACATATTATATCATTAATATCTAAAGGTTTATTATATGAATTCTTAGGGGCATACCCCCACTAATCCCAAGGATTGTGATAATCTTTACATCATCCAAAATACCACATTAAAGATTTCAAAGGAATTCTAATCTAAGTCTTCGAGTAGATTTCCTTCAAAAGCTTCAATATACAAAACTTACACAGATACGGGGAGGCTTTGGGCACAAAAATAGGTGTTCTTGAGAATACAAATACCTATAGGGGTGTAAGCTTATGGGCTTAGTGAGTAAATCCCAAAATTCATACTCAAAGTAAATTATCAACCAAGTTTATTATTCAAACATATGGAATGCAACAACCACGTGAATATACAAGACATATGACTTTCCGGGAATCATATGTTGAATGAATTACGCCCTTCATTCGGGATTGGGTATTCAGGCCAATTACAGCCACAACTTTTAAAAACACTTTTATAGATCTTACCAGCTCCGATATGTAAACCCCGGGAATTTTTCACATTAGTACCTGACTTTATAATAGATTGTATAAACTAGATAATAGATTTAGATTCTGATTGAAGTCTAATAATAGAATAATATTTAGATTTTGGATAAATGAAAGATTTAGGAACCGAATAAAGAAATTCTTTAACCCTAGTTAATACCGAGAACGAGATCTTGTATCTTGAATAACTAATTCAAGATATGATCTAAAATCTAAACCCAAAAACCTAGTATGCAAATAGATTTAAATAGAAAATATGAATATAAGGATTAAATGATTGTTTTGACCCCGATAATGATTCAAGATTAGAATAACGAATAGTAATGAGTTTATATTTAGACCTAAACCCTAATTTCGAGATCCCTAGTTAAATTTAAAAGCTACTAATAAGAATTTATGTTCAGTCAAAACTAGAGATATAAATATAGTTTAGTTTCTGTATTAAGCCCAATACTGCATAAATAACTATTTATGCTCCTAAACAGAAAACGGTAATCCAAAAATGAACTGTCAAGATTTTAAATACACAACGAAAACATAAATTGATAAATAACTCAAAATCTAGACTTCAAATAAATAATCAAATCACGCTTTTGTTCTAAACCGAGTTTTCTTAAGCTATCGGAGCCTGAAACAAAAATTGACCCAATGAGCTTAAGAAATCCAAATCGCAGGAGATAAAAATATACGAATAATTAACTACGTATATATATAACCTAAATTTGTATTATTTGAAAATCTAAGTGTTTTGTATAAATTTATAAGCATACTTTTGTACGAAAACTTCCAAATATTAGCTAATCTATGCCCGTATAACTAGTATAATTAACTCAAAACTAAATTAGAATATTAAACTATATATATATATATATGCTTCTTGGCTGATTTTCGGTGCAAGTTGTGGAGGAAGGAAGAGGAGCCGAAACTTGATTCAATAATGCAAATTTAAGTCAACAAACTCAACTCCAACAACCTATCAACTGATGACAACTCATCTCAGCATTAATTGCATGAAAACAACATACCAAGTGGAAAGAAATTGGAGGAAAATTCGGAGGAGCAGTCGCAGCACCATTCTTCTTCTTCCTTATATATATATATAAATATATATATATATATGTAATAAAGGATCTTAATGGAGAAGCAAACAAACTCCATAATTCCTCAACTCTTCCAGTTCGAAAAAACTCCCAAATAACAATCAAAACCAACCAAAAAAAGAAAAAAATCGAACAAAACAATCGGATACGGATCAAAGGAAAAACAGAGCCAAAAACCCTCAAAAACGAGCTCAAAGGTAAGTTGACATGATTCAAAGGATTTTCGTTCAAATATATGATTTGTAACTGACTTATAATCAACTTAGGAACTTATTAAAATCAAACACAAGCTTCGGATTGCACTCATCGAGCTCCAACAAGGTAAAATTTCAAAACCCTAGCTTTAAGTTACAAGAATCGAAATCTATATATTTATGTTCTTAAACGTGTTAAAAGTTGTTATATATTCTTATATATGATATATCAACTCTTAGAAGTAGTTTAAATAAGTTTCTAACGTGTAAAAATCAAAGAAAAAGAATCGAACCGAGGAAGAAGATGATGAACAGTGCAACGTTGCCTCAAGGCCGGTAGTGTAAACGTTGTACGCCGGCGGCTTACATGGATAGGCCGGCGGCTTATACTGATCAGAGGCTACGTAAAATAATTTTCACGTAAAGATTCAACGTAAGCCGGCTACCTGGGGATATACGCCGGCAGCGTAGGGCCGGCATACGTTGTAAGCTGGCAGCTTTCAACACCGGTGCTTTCGATACGAAATTTTTCTTCAAAATGATTTACACCGGCACCTGGAGATGTAGGCCGGCGGCCTTTAGCCGGCTTACAGCTAAAATTTTCCAACAAAATTTTTTTTCTGACATAAACCAAATATATATATATATATATATAATATATCTACTAGATAGTAACTATAATACTAGTATTTAAGTTCGTTTAGAATTAATATCTAGTAACTTTTGAAACCCTAGAGTTAAGAAAATATTTAGTGTTAGTTAAAGTATTATTAGTCTAATATTTGTTTTAACAAAATAAAATATATAAGAATGGAAATTGAAATAAGTTGATTTCCGAAGTAATATGACTTCTAAAAATAACCAAATAATTATGTGAGATTAAATAGGAAAAACACGACGATACTAAATATTAATATCGAGTCTAGGACACTAATCACATGTAGGAATTTAGCTAGATTGTATTAATGAATATTTTGTCTTAAATAGGTGACTTTGACTCATTAGAAGATCTACTAGCGGATTACTACGACTGAGTCGGTATGAGCAGGTGAGTAATTCAGTCATATTGTACTGATTGTGATTGTAAATAGTCGAATATGTATTGCAAGATAATCAAATGAATGTTTGTTGAAAGTATGATATGGTCTGATTGTATGATTGTTAAAATATCTTTATACAAGCGATAACGCAATGGTTGGTGTTACGCAGTAGTATAATGATGATTGTGTGTAACGTATGGTCACCCCGAATTGATTAAGAATTATGGACTTAACAAAATAATATGAACATGCATTGCACGAATTGCATTATTGCATATATGGTTGTGATAGCCTGCTACGTATTAATATTTCGGGTCTCTGTTTTTGCTTGGTTGATCCAATGTGTGAGTCTTCCAAGGTTGTCTTTAGTCTGGCGGTCCTATGAGGAACTAAAAGGCACCGAAGAACGTCGCCCGTAGAATCGCTTTGAAATGATTAATACTTAGGGAGTTTCTAAGGGGATTGTAGGAGATGGTTTGTGCAAGCCACTATATTCAAAGTGATAACATTAAAACGAGAAATCGTTGATTCTCCTGTGTACTTAGTCTCTCCTCCTGGGCAGTGGGTCATTGAATGCTGGTTCTTCAACCCATTAAAAAGAGGGCGTAAATCTTTTTCCTGTTTGGATTCTAGATCATCCAAACTTATATCTGTGCATATGGTTGAGTACTTGCATTGCATATGATTTGTTAATGACTTGTGTGATGTATGGTATGTCTGGTTATTCACTGAGCTGTGGTTTCGCTCATACTCCTACAGTCTTTTCAAGTTTACTTTACAACCCTGGTTAGTTACGTCCAGGTTATGGCTCCGATAAAGCTTTGAAGCTAGAAGTCTACAGATATATTTTAGTTTGATGGTTATGTACTATTAAAGTAATTATTTAGTTGGAGATATATGGTTTGTAATAGTTATTCGCTAAATCATTCTCTCATATATTTGTTATTTCTTATCAAGCAACTTCAAAGATCCTGTTGTTTTGAAAACTTGTCATTCTCTGAAGGTAATCTAGTGATAATATCAAGTGTAACTTGTTTATTACTACTAGGGTACCCTCGGGTGTGACACGATACGCCATCAAAAACTTGTAGTTATTACAGGCTCCTACTAGCCACCAATTTTGTAGTTTTTACCGGCTCCTACTCGCCACCTGTATGCTATACGGTTATGTCTATCACCACTATTATACACTTGTCCCACCAATTGTATAGTAGTGAATGCAATGTGACTCAACATATGAAGTGCATGCATAATTTCTTAGTTAGAGTCTAGTAGTTATATTTATCTTCTTTCAAGTGAGCAACCAATTTCAAATACTTTAAGATAGTAATGTACAACAACTTTATTACAAACAAATCAAGTTTCGATATACTTAACATTCTTTCAACATATTATCATACAACTTACATTTGATTTTTGCCTAAATTCTAGTGCAATTAATTTTTACAAGCACAATCAAGAGTATGAAAAATAACAGGGAATAAACTCACTCAGCCATGATGACACCTTTCTTAAGATGGATGAGTCATTCGGGATTTCCACTTAATCGTAGTAATCTTTGAGATACGAACAATCCTCCTCGAGATTATGTAATCAAGAAGGATACCCAAAATGAGTATTTCATGAACTTCTATTCTTGGAGATTCTAAACTTTTCTTAAAGTCGCAGTAAAATCGTATAAGGGGAAATTCCAACTTAAAATGGTCATAACTTGCTCATTTTAACTCGGAATTTCGCATATAATATATCGTTTTCTACCTAATCAAAAAGATCTACGCATTTCTAGGCTTATTTGCATAAAACTAGGTCGTTTGGGTTCCGAAAAGATAGCGATCAGATTTGCCACGAATTTGCAAAAACTTGTTTTCCTTCTTGTAAACAAAGCTCATTTGAAAAGATAAGTATTTCAAGTATTTTGTAAACTTTTTGAAAGGTATATACATATATGTAATGCCTCATAACAAATGCATGAAGTAAATGAAGTTGTCCCAACTTATGAAAAGTAAGGTTTTAAAAGACCTTGAGCTTGAAATTTTATTGGAATATTCATTTTACTTTTGAAAGATCTTGAGTTATTGGAGATGAATATTCTTTTTCTAAATTTAATCTCTTGTAATTACTTTGAATTACTAAGGTGTGGTTTTATTTTCTAAACTTGGATTCAAAAGGTAATAAAAGGATATCTTTATTTCTTGTAATGATTCCAAAAGAATTTCTATTTCTTGATGAAAGATAAGTTTTCATAAAACCTTTTATTTATTTAAGAAAATCATTTCCAAGCAAGTTTTTAGGAAATCTATTTCCTATTTTTATTTGTCAAGAACCTTTAGTTTATGAAAACACTTCCCCATTTATTTTTATTGAGACAAAAACATTATGTTCATACATGAATATGAGTCATAAACTATAGAAATATAGAGGAACATAATAACTTGAAAGCTTAAGTAAATAATAAAGTAAATCAAGTATTGGGACCTTAGCTTCATCAAGGTACCCCGGGACTAAGAAAAGACTGGTCCCGAAAAGAAAAGAAAAGGAATTGTTTTGACTTGATGAGGACAAGTATAAGACTAGAATGACTAGTCTTAAAAACAACTTGAAATAAATAAATTGCAATGAAGTAAATAAATTGCATGAAAGGTAAATAAATTGCAAGACAATGAGTTTATATGCTCTTAAATAATATATAGAGTGATATAGATATTTAGATAGTTATGATCATAAAGGAATCATAAAGGAACATAAAGGAATTTGTGATTATGAATAAAAACAAAGTATGAACCTATTGTTGCTTTCTTAACCTTCATGGTTCTAGAAAACACACATTAAGTTCATACTAAGTAGATGAACATAAAGAAAGCTTAGGGGATTTTCTTGAAGAAAGTTTGCCTAAAGAAGAAACTAAAGAGAGCTTTCTTGTAAGACTTCTTGGAGAGGATTTTTGAGAGAATTTGAGAGAG
The DNA here is from genome assembly GCA_024138025.1 of Combretum micranthum. NCBI lineage: Eukaryota > Viridiplantae > Streptophyta > Magnoliopsida > Myrtales > Combretaceae > Combretum > Combretum micranthum. The sequence goes on from JAMXBD010001862.1 coordinate 27,210, forward strand.
ATTTTGGTATAGTAACTTTAGAGAAGAAGTGGCGTGAAAGAAGTGAAGGTATGAGGGATATTTATAGGAAAATGTGGGAGATGATTTGTTTAATTAAATAAATGAAAAAAAAAAACAAATTGAGGGGATGTGTGAGGGGGCCGGGCGCAATTTTCATGCATAGAAGAGGGGAAATTTATTTTTTTGTTATTTGTTAATTAAAAGTAAGAAATGAAATATGTGAAGTTGTATTGTAAATGAAAATGTAGAAGAAATAGTGTATGGTTTGTAGAGTAGGTTGTAAGAAAAAGTAGAGATAGATGAATAGTGTAAAATAGTAGAAAATACTGTGATATAAAAGTAGACATGACAATTTAATACCGGTAGTAAGAAAATACCCGTATAAAAGCGATATCTGATATTTTTAGCTACCGAAAAATTACGAAATTGATATTTTTGGAAATCTTATACTTTTACGAGTCTAACGGTATATTCGGAATATTTTTCCTATTCCGTGCTCTCGGACACATTTTTCAAGAGTTGTGTCCGATTGGTTTCAAAGAACACTTGAATTTTGTAAAACAGATATTTTTATAAAACCTATAGCTATTACGAACTATTATAGCTAATTTTTCCAACTTCGTTTTCTAGGGCTTGAGAAAACGGCAATGCCGGACTTAAACGGTTACAGTAAACTAGGGTTTGGTTGACTTCGGAAATTTGGTTGACTTTCGATTAGGTTTTAAACTATAATTCGAATTCAAAATTTTCGGGGATTTACAATAATAACCTATGAAAATATAAAGTTTCTTCCAAAGACTTGAAAAGAAATTGTCAAAGTTAAGGTTTTAACAACTCAAAATGAATTGTTGTATGAAATAAATAGTTGAGACACTACCATTAAAATTTTGCATATAAAGTGAGCTTATCTATATACTCAAAGGATTTATCAATTATATATATATCTAATATTTTTTTTACTAAAGGATTTTTAAATGAAGTTGAGTTAGAAAATGGATTTGCAAAAGTTTAGAAATAGTAGTTTTAAATCTGTACCCAACGTTTTCAGAACCCCAATGACCTTATATGAAAAATAACCTTAGAAATGGGTAGATCTTTACGAATAGGTAGAAAACGGTATATATACGAAATTCTGAGTTAAAATGAGCAAGTTATGGCCATTTTAAATTGGAATTTCATTCTATACGAATAGACATAGTGAAATAGAATTAGAAAGTTCAAGTAGAATTTCTATGAAATACTTATCCCGGTATTTCATTTGTCTAGGTGATGAAAGATATGAGATTACCCTTCCTGAGGATTACTACGACTAGAAGATCGCGAAATGGACGAGTGAGTATATTCTCTTAATTGTTACCTTGCTTGTGCTTGTAAGTAGTAGCATTAGTATACTAAGAGAAGATAAAAATGGATATATTTGGGGATTTCGGAATTATGAGTATTTATGTGATTTTATGTTTATGCGTGAAATGAGAATTAAGAATATCGCAATTTCAAACTGTTTGTTTAAATAATTTTTTTTACTTGCTATGACTGCTTATTAATTGCTAAATTGATTGATCACCCCCTAATAAAACTTAATAAGGTTTGGCTTAAGAAAAATGAAACACTCACGCATAGCATCCATTGATTCACATCTCTTTCGGAAGGTTTCTACTCTACGCGTAGAGTTGGATTGACTGTGATCGTGTGGTGACATGGGCCATATTCCTTCCTGGAGAATCCAAATCACTCAGGGAAAGCGACTCTAGGCTCGAAGCCGAGCCAATCGAACACTGTGGGTGAAGACCTGGGGACTAGTAGTAGAAGATCGAGGATCTTCAACCCCGATTCCCTAACCTTTGATACGGAGGGGTAAATCCATTCTATATATGTTTTCTAGATAACTATATATATTTGCGTAATCACGTGATTGTTGTATTGTATGCATAGCATATGTGTGAAAATCTAAATGAACTTATTTGAAAATATGGTGCAAATGGAAATGAATATCTCACTAAGCTAGTTGTAACTTATACCCCTATAGATTTTGTTGAAACAGGTCTACTCGTGACTTAAATTGAGGATCATGACATTAAGGAATTCATAGAAGGATGTTAAGCTTCTATGAAGGAAATGGAATCATAAGATGAAGTAATTTTGTAAGGTTCTTTATATGTAATGACTTATATGATTAGTAATGTATATTTATTTGAAGACAATAGAGGGATATGCCCCTAAGAATTGTAATTTAATATGTTTATGTCTTATGATAAGTATTCTCCTTGCCTTGTTACTTATTTATTATAAATATAAATTGCACTACTCTGAAGTATTCCCTTGGTTGTGATGTACGCCTTATACATGATATGGAAGCTTTTGCGTGATTGAGATAGTCATTACTAGGCTTTAGTATTGTGTACGGCGGACTGTCACGTTTAGGGTACCCCTCGGGGCTTGACATTATCTCTCTGATATTATTATTTGATCATTTTATTTGAGTAAATAAACTTGTCATTGCATTTAAGAATATTGGCTAAAGGAAAAATCATTATTGCTATTTAATCTATATCTATCTATCTATCTATCTATTATCTATCTATATCTTCAATATAATTTAAGTTAGAATTCTTTCATTCGTTGACATTTTTATCATATAGTTTTATATGGTAACTTGTCAATCTTTCTAATAATATTATATGATCATTTTATTTAAGGAAATAAATATTATTACATTTAAGAATATTAACTAAAGAAGAGAATCATCATTGCTGTTTAAATCTGTAAGCCCCTGAATTTTTCGAATTTGGTTTTGGAACACCAAATTGAAACCCTAAAATTTGATCCCAGTTGAAACCAACTTTAAAGAATTCCGATCATAGGATTTTATAAGAGAATTTTCAAAAAAAAAATAGAGAGTTCAATGATCATTCGATTTGAAAACCGGACATGAGAAGATCCACCAATCTGATTCCGGATATAAACCCCTCAATTTCTAGGGTAAAATTGGATCAAACCCTAACCCTAGTCAAACCGGAGTTCCAAAAGTCAACAAAGGTCAAGACAATCAAGCAATTTCAACTCCGGCAATCCCGCGTTCTCAAACCCAAGAAAATGAAATTAAGTTAATGGCTTAAAATAGTTCGTAATAATATAGGATAACATAAAAATATCATATTCGCGAATTTCGAGTGTCCTTCGGACTCAAACGGAATCAGTTCTGAAAAGCGAGTTCCGAAGCTCGGAATATTAAAAATATTTCGATAACACCAAAAGACTCGTAATTAAACAAGGATTTCAAAAATATTAGTTTTAAAATTTTTTGGTAACTAAAAAAACAGATATAGCTTGTTTACGCATATTTTTATTACTACCGGTATTTTATATGCTAGTCTACTATTCATAGTACTATTCCTACTATTAATTACTATTTCACTATCTCTATTTTCTTACACCTATTTCTTACTACCTACATACCTATTTTCTTACATTTTACATTACCAATACAACTTTATTCACAACAAACTTTATACTTTATTTCTTTTCTTTACAAAAAATTACAAAACAAATAAAAATCATCTCTCTTCTCTCCTATAGGCGCGCCGGCCGCCCCTCTCCTCTATATTATTTTCTTTTCAATTTATTTTAATACATCAAAATTTCACTCCAAAAATTCTATAAATACCCCCTTCCTCCTTCATTCTTTCACACACTCATTTAACGTAACAAAACTCTACCAAAATATTCTCTCAAACCTCTCTCTAACAAATCTCTCACAAAACACTCTCTACCAATTCCTACAACTTCAAGAAGAAAAATATCAAATACAAAACCATTCATCTCTTTCAAACCTTCCATTAAACCTTAGGTAAAATCTACTTAAATTTCTTCATCATTTATCAACTTAGCATGAGCTTAGTGTATGTTTCTTAAGCTCATATGAGTTAAAGAAGCAATAATATGTTCATTTTTGTTTTTGTTCATGTTCCTATTTTACATTATTATGTTATTGTTATTATTGTTATTATTTTTGCTCTAATATAATATTATGTATACATGTATATATATTTATTTAGAGCATATAGGCTTATTTGTTATTTATTTACTTCCAAGTCTTGCAATTTATTTATTTACTTGTTTATGCAAATTATTAAGACTAGTCTTTCTAGTCTTAGACTTATCCATATTGTAAACCCCGGTTTTTCAAGTAGCAAAGATAACCCTAGAACCGGAAACCAAAACCCTAAACCGGAATAGCTCAAGTCTAGAGTGAGAACTAGGAACCCTAATTCCGGCTTTTCCTCGGTTTCAATTAAGAAACTTTTCTAAGAAAATTTAATTTTGAATATAGTTCTTGATTCTATTTCAAACCAGGAAAATATCAGATTTTTAAGAAAATTTCAATTCCGGGTCATCCCGAGACCTATTATAGAAAAACGTGCCCCGGAACTAGAATTTCAAAAATTTACTTATGAGTACTCATTTGAACCGAAATAAAATAAGGATTTCAAAAATATATTTTTCATAATTTTCCAGCTTACGAAAAATACAGTTATAGCCTTTTTATTCGTATTTCCTTACTACCGGAAATCAAATTGTCTTGTCTACTATTCTTCACTATTCACAAGTACCACCTATTCTACCAATTAGCACACTCTACAACTTCAACCCTTACCATCACTCAATCAATCACCTTTCTAAATAACTTTTTGTCACTTAAAAATTAAGACAAATCATGACAAGTGGTACAAATTCAAATCAAAAGCAAATCAAATGAAAAAGATCAAATTTCCCTTCCCCCACAAGCTCCCAAAACCGGCGTGATTTGGCCCCCCCTTCCATGCTCCTTTTGCAATTTTTTTTACTTCTTTTAACCTAATTCCACTTTATATATAAGCTATATTTTCTCTCTCTTTCTTCATTCACTCATTTTACAAACTTTACAAAAGTGGAAAGCTCTCAAAACCTCCCCCATTTCCCTCCTTGCCGTGAGCTTTGTGGCTCCCCCACACACACACAACTCTCCATTTCCTCTTTTCTTTTATTTCACTTCAAGTAAGTAAGCTTTTACTCCTTCCACTCATAGATCTTTGTTATGGCTAAGTGATTCTTGGATATTTCCAACCAAAGGACCCCATGAGCTTTTTGCTAGGGACAAGGAAATGTCAAAACAAGAATACCGAACCATTACAAAGTAGATCTAGCATTTAAAGGAGCTTTCATGCCAAAAGCTTTATGTTTATCCATCAAAAAGTATTTTAAACAAAAGATCTTTTATAAAAATATTTTTTATGTTTTCAAAACTCATTTAAGCATATGAAATAATAGATCTATCATTTTACTACTCATAATCATGTAGGCATTTAAGGTTTCATTATTATTTTGTGTTTATGTGCATTAATAGTCTTTAATGCTTTTGTCTTTAGTAAATAACCTTCTTAGTATATAGATCTATGGTTAGATAAGTCAATAAAGTCAAAAAGGAAAACACTTTTCAAGAAATGAACTTGTGTAAATTCGGATGACTTTGGAAACCTAGGTCAAAAACACTTTTATCAACTTCAAACATATATTTTACAAGAGAAATGAAGCCTATGGGTAATAGATAATGTTTGGTAGTATTTTTCATGAGTCTAAATGAGATTTTTCTAAAGAAAATGTTGGAAACAAGAAATGAAGTCCAATAGAAGTTTTGAGCTAAAAGTCATATAGACAAAATTCGTAATAATGGATGTATGGTTAGAAAACACTATTTTTCAACTTCAAAAATGGTATTTTCTTAAATAAATGAAGTCCTTAGGGTATAAGTATAATAAATACTTAAAGTTTTAAGTATAAAATACATTTTTCCTAAAGGAATCAACTTAAAAATGGAATTTTCTAAATTCGGATTTTTGGAAACCCCATAGTAAAAGACCCACTTAAAAGTTTATAAATGAGGATTTTATTAAAGAAATAAAGGCCTTAGGATATAACTAATATAAGGGTCAAATTTCTTTACACAAAGTGGAGTTTTTCTAAAAGAAAATCCTTGTAATATGTAGGTGTGACCAAGTGTAGTAAATTCACTTGTTAAACAATGGTATGAAATGGTTTCTAAGAAAAGTTTATTTAAAGTTCTTTAAATCTAAAAGGCTATAAGAACTTAGGCTCATTAGAGTTCATATCATGACATTCATGATAGGGAAAATCATTACCATTGCATTTAGTTTCATTTTGTACTTAGGAATCTCAAGTGCATTCATGAAAACCACATTTTTGGAATCGATATACCCGCTGTACAGATCTGATCCCTCAATTCCGAGGCTTAGATTTTCAAAACTTAATTTAAACTTCATATTTAGAAATCTCTTCCGAAGTAGATAGAGATCGATATAAAATTTGCGAAATTCCGACTTAAAACGACCAAGTTATGGCCATTTTAAAACGGAACTTCGGAAATGACGCGAATTTCGATTTCGCTAAGTTTTCTTAGAAGTTTAGAATCCTAAGATGGTAGAATACTTATTAGGTATTTCTTATATGAATAGGTGAACCCGAGGACGTTGAATCTTTGCCTCCGGATTATTATTACTAGAAGAAAGGCGAACCAATGGCGGAGTGAGTTTTTCTTCCCGATTCATTTATGGAATGTGCTTGTAATGTAGTGCACTAGAATGTAGGCCAAATGAATGAAATGTGAATGATGGGGAATAATGGGAAATTATATGTTGATGTGAGAACTCAAATTAAGAATATTGTAACCGGGTGATAAATTTTGGTTGTGTACTTAGCTATGATGGATTGTGTGAGAAATTGTTTGATCGCCTAAGTAAAATGGCTTAATCAACTACTTGGACTAATGCCAACTTGACACGTGCATTTCATAATGGGAAGGAGCATTAGCATTTGTAGGTTAATCGTGAACCATAAACGATATCGAATAATCGTAGGTTAGTCGTGCACCATAAACGACATCGAATAATCGTAGGTTAGTCGTGAACCATAAACGACATCGAATAATCGTAGGTTAGTCGTGAACCATAAACGACATCGAATAATCGTAGGTTAACCGTGAACCATAAACGGCATATTGTTAGTACCGCAAGTAGTCATTAATCTGCTAACCCGGGATGGAGGCGCAATTCCATCCACATATGATTTCCGGTTGGTCATATGTATGTTGAACTCACGTGTTTGATGCATACACTTGCTTGATTAATAACTTGATTGAATTGTTGTGACATAAATGTTATTGTGGGAGATTACACTCACTAAGCTAGTTAGCTTACGTCCTACAGTCCATTCTTTTGCAGCTTTCCCATTTGTGGCTTAGGCGACGTGACCCGGCTGAACAGGTACAGAAGCTAGGAGTTTCCCCTAGAAGTTGGAATTTATATTAGACTTCCATAGGAAACTTCTAAGACTTGGATGACTGTATAAGGCCGTTAATTATTCTTTTGCGGGGGAATGCCTTAGATTATGTAATATTTATTTATGTTTCATGATTTATATCCTACTGCTAATGCATGCCGAATTAAGCTTTTATCTCCATTTGGACTTGTACTCTATTGTGTGTAAAGGTACGCCTTACATCTATATAAGGCTCTCGAAAGACTAAGGAGGTAATTCGGGAATCTTATATGGTATGTGGCGGACTGTTACGTTTAGGGTACCCTATGGGGCGTGACACATATCAAGTCAAAACAATTTTCTTTTCTTTTGGGACTAGTCCATTCTTAGTCTTGGGTTGCCTTGATGAAGCTAAGGCTCCCAATACATGATCGGGATACCTTGATGAAGCTAAGGTTCCCAATGCTTGACAATTTTATTATGTTTATTTACTTACAAGTAATTCTTTTCATCTTATTATGAATTATCTTTACTTTTACATTGCTACATATTCATGCATGATTATAATGTTGTTGTCTTAAATAAATATAAAAATTGGTTCTTTCAAAAAGTAAACTAGATTTCTTAACAAAAAGGAATTTTTTTTCAAAAGATCTAAGTTTTTTTTTTTTTCCAAAGGATAAGCTAATCATAATTTCTAGAAGAAGTAGTAAAGTAGATTTCTTCAAAAGAATAAAAGGAACTTATTTCTTTTCTAAATCAAAAAACTAAATACCCCATAAAGGAAGAACTTTTAACCATAAATGATTTTTAACTCAGCCATATCTTTTATACGACTTAGTTATGTTCATTATAGACTTTGAGAATCACATGCTAAGAAAGTTCCTTCAAAACTTAAATTTGTATTATTATTCTCTTCTCAAAATTTAAAATGAAGTTTTACTAAGTTCTAAAGTTAACAATTCTTTATTAAGAAATCTTTTCTTATAACCTTGTCTAAAGGAATTATTCTAACACTTGACAAATATTAAGAATAAAACATGTTTTTCAAATCAAGATAAAATCAACTCACTATTTAAAAAAAAAAACAATTTAGAAAAATAAAATTTGTCAAGTAAGTAAAGTCTAAAGGTAAACTTATTTCCTAAAGAAGAGAAATAATATAAAAATAAAAGGAAAACATACATTTAACATAACTTCAAATATTTGAAACTTAAAGAATATTTTGAAAAGCTTATTTTCAATCACTAGAAATAAAGTTGGTAGATAACTTAAAGAACCAAATTTTTGAAATAAAATTTACTTTTAAAAAAATAAGAAAATGGAATAGAAAAATATTTGCTCATAATGACTCAAATATATTTTTGTTTTCCTTCTAACAATTCAAAAAGGAGAAATTCTCAAAAAGTTTTATCATTTAAACCATCAAAGACAAATCGTTTATAAAATATCAATATTAAGCAACACTATCAAAATCATGCATACATATGAGTATAAATATATGTTCAAAGGATTTTTCAACTATATATCCATATATTTTTCTTAAGAATTTTTGAGTGAAGTAAAGTTTGAGAAAATCATATTTTGTAAATTATAAATTCGTAACTATTCTGTACCGTGGTATTTTCCAACCTAAATGGCTTTTTATGATAAAAATAACCTTAGAAATGGATAGATCTTTTCGAGTAGGTAGAAAACGATATATTATAAGCGCAATTCCGAGTTAAAATGACCAAATTATGGCCATTTTAAGTTGGAATTACCTCCTATGCGAATTTTAACGATCCTATGACATAGTTTCTGATAAGTACCATAGAATCAACAAGAAATACTCATTATAGGTATTCTTCTTGATTAGGTGAACCCGAGGAGGAGTATTCTTACCCGGAGGATTATTTTGATTAGTGGAATTACCGATCGACTCATCCGTAAGAAAGATAGATCCTCATGGCCAAGTGAGTTTATTTCCTACCTTTTTTCGTACTTGGTTTGCTTGTAGCTAGAAGCACTAGAAGTAGGAAAAGATGAAATGAATTATGTATGATAATACTGGTTGAAAGAATGTTAAGCATACCGAGGCATGAATCGTTGTTAATTAACTTATGTTTTACTATTATTCTGTTGGAGTGTGTTCAAAACTCTGTGATCACCTTTAAATTACTTTAAACATATACTATGAATTATATTAATTGATTGATGCATATCACGTAGTTAATTTCATTGCATGAGCTGCTATTCTCGATGGGACAAGAGCTTAGTAGCTGGGTGTGCAGTAGCCAGAAATCTGCAAGATGGGCGATAGGTGCCTGAAAGAACTATTTTAAGATAGGCGATAGAAGCCTGAAAGAACTATGTTGTGATGGGCTAGTAGGAGCCTGAAATAAACTACATGAGTTGGATTTTTAAGTTGGGTTTTAAAGATCCTGGAACACCTAATCCTAAATGGAGGGGTAAATCCATTTCAACATATGATTTCTGGTAGATCATATGTATTGCTTGATCACGTGTTTGATGCGTTCATATGCTTGTTAATAACTTGTTTGAACAAGTAAGATGATTCAAGAATATTCTCACGAAGCTAGTTATGCTTATACTCTGATACATCTTTGTTGTAACAGGACTATATCTTTATACCCGAAGATTTCATATTCTCGAGAGGGATGATATTAGAAAAGCTTCTGGAAATCTTTTGAAGATCTTAGGTTAAATATCCTTTAATGTCTTATGATGTTAGTATTATTTTGTTGTGAGAAAGATTAAGTTGTTATTATGATTGTTTGGAGAATTATAAGGGAAAACCCTTAAGATGATGTACAGATTGTATTCTCTTAATGATAAATTTGATGATTATTTAGATTCTTGTATGCCGTATTTACTATCTCAAACTATACAACCCACGGTGTCTCCTATTGTTGTGATAGACGCCTCACATATGGTGTTGAAAACTTTTGCGTGACTTCGGGAAGTCATTCCTAAGTTTTAATACTGTATGTGGTGGACTGCCACGTTTAGGGTACCCTTCGGGGCGTGACAAAATCTATTCTATCTATTCTTCTATATCTATCTATGTAATTTAAGCCAGAACCCTTTCATTCGTCGTACATTTTATCATATAGTTTTATAATGTAATTTATCAATCTTCCTAATATTATTATTTGATCATCTTTATTATTTAAGTGAGAACTTTCTCATTTGTGTCCACACTCATTTGAATGAATAATAAAGTATAATTTATCCAGCATTTTATCCTATGTTTACTTTAATTCGCGTTAAATTATGCAACTCCTCTTGATGCTTGGTTGACTAATTTAGAGATTTCCACAATATACCCTCACCAGTCCCCTTGTACGACATCTATATCTATCACATATATTTTCTTTTTATTATATTTTTTTTCTTTTTGGATTAAGACTTTACAATTACAAGAAGGTATGAAATTTTATTGATTACATGAGTTTTTTCCTCCTATAGAGAAATTATTTAAGGATTTATAGTTATTATTGGATATTCTCTATTAAAACTGACAAAAGAGCATTCATTAAATTATAATTCCTTTGAAATCTTTTGATGTAGCATTGTAAAGACTATTAGCTATTTCGATCTTTGGTTTTAGCTGGGGTATGCCCCTAAGAATCATGTAACAGATCTTTGATTATCAATATTATGAACATTTTATTTCTGGATTTTTGTATGTTCATTATTACTTGCTTAGACCACACTTCCTAAAAGCGTCTCCTATTACCGTGCTAGACGCCTTACATATAATATTAAGACTTTTGTTTGACTAAGGTGGTCATTCTTGAGTCTTAGTATTATATGTGGTGGGATGCCACGTTTAGGGTACCTTTCGGGACATGACACTGTAAAAACACGTGCCTTACGAACCTAAATAACAAACTATTAGAAAGTTACAAAATGAAGCAAAACTAAGAGAGGTCATTTAAGCATGCACAGTTGAAGCAAAGATAATGGAGACAAACCAGTCAGCAGTCCGCGTCATTAGCAGGAGAAGCTTCTCCAGTCCAAGGGATGATGCTTTCTTCTCGGGATAATCTGCAAGTTTAGTTCATCATCAGTGGTATGAATATTCATACATCATAAGATAAACACCACGGCATCCATACTAATGAACAAGGTATGCAACAAAACAACTGCGTTGCACTAATAGAAGTTTTGCTAAACTTCTAATAACCAACTTATATGTAGACAGACAACCGAGAAAGGTTCGAAGTTCTTGTTTTTCCCTTTAACTTGACTCTGATCAAGTCAACTAGTGCTAGATATTAACTACACATAAATCATCTGGATATTGAATGAGTTCGGCTTCTATTTTCTGTAAGTTGGAGGATGACGGGTAACTGGCAATAAAAAGCTTTCAGTTAGCTTAGATTATTGCATCTACCAATCCATGGTGCAAACCCCCAAATTTTTGGGAATGGTTTATCTTAAAACCCTAATCTGGAAGTCAACCGAAACCCTAAAGTCAAAAAACCCTAGTTAGACTAATAGCTTAAGTCTGGCAACCCGAATAAGCAACCCCGAGAAAGTAAGTAGGAGTTTAGTATGTAGAATAGTGCGTAATTACCTAAGGAAGCTTAAAAAGATCAGTTTAGTAAAACCACGAATCATTTTGAACCCGATCAGACAGTTCTTGAAAAAACATGTAGGGCTCAAAATAAAAAAAAATTCCGAATATACCGTTAGACTCGTAAAAATATAAGGATTTCAAAAATATCAGTTTCATAATATTTCGGTAACTAAAAATAAGATATCGCAATTATACACGTATTTTCTTACTACGTACTTAGATTATCATATCTACTTTACATTATACTATTCATTACTATTCTACACTATTCTTTTATCTCTACTTTTTCTTACATACTCTTACAAATACCATAACCTATAACCTTTACTTTTTACCTTTCCCATAACTTTTTTTCACATCTACCTTACTTAATATTACATTTATTTAATAAAAATACAAAATAAAACACTCTCTCTCCCAATGCATGACCCCTCCCCACCCCACCCCCCCCCCCCTCCCCCCCCCCCCCCTCTCAATTTTTTTTTTTAAATACACAAAAATTCGCTCCTCATTTCTATAAATCCCCCTCCTCTTTTCACTTCATTCACACAATTACTACTCACAAATTCTCTACAAAAACTCTCTCAAATTCTTCTCTCAAACTCTCTCCAAATATCCTCCCAAACCTCTCTCAAAATAATCCCAAAACCACTTTTTACCTACACAAAACTCATAACCACATAACATAAAAAACCTTCTTTAGGTAAACTTTTCTTTATAATTTCTTTTCTCATGTCATATAACTTTACATGACCATGGTGTGAGTTAAAAAAAAAAAACGATGTTATAGAAGCTACACTATGTTCATGTATTGTTCTTGTTCATGAAAATCTATTTATATTTATGTTGTTATTTTGTTCATATTATTGTTATTATATCTAAGTATTATTATGTTTTATATATATATATATATATATTCTTTAGAGCATATAACTCACTTGCAATTTATTTATTTCCATGCAAAGTAATTTATTTATTTCTTTCATTACAATTTATTTAATTCTTGCTATTTTAAGACTAGTCTGTAGTCTTAGACTTGTCCTCATCAAGTCAAAAATTTTTCTTCTTTCATTTTACTTTTTTTTGGGACTAGTTATCTTAGTCTTGGAGCCTTGAAGAAGCTAAGACTCCCAATACTTGACCTTATTTATTATTTATGCTATTTTTGCTTGTTATTATATTCTCATAGATCATGCATTAAGATTGTTGTCCAAATTTTTCCAAGCTCTAAAATATTTGATAAAAAGGAAATTTTATCACTTAGGAATAAGTTTATAAAATGTAAAAATCTATAGTTTAACAAAAATAAAGTCGTTTCTTTCCAAGTTATAAGAAGAACTCACTACAATTTTAGAAACTACTTTTGTTTTGAAAAACTTTTTAAATCATTTCTATATCACTTTGTTTTTCAAAAAGAAAATGATTTTTGATACAAAAATGATTTCTATGAAAAATAAATAAAGGAAACCTTATGAGAAAGGAATGAGAATTTTCAAATTAAGATCTTTTCAAACAAAGGGACAAAGAAAATTGTATAGAAAATAAATAGGCAAAATAGCACTAATGTAGAGAATTTAGAAAAGAAGAAAATTACTTTTCGAAAAAGGTTATCTAGGAAAAATAATAAGTCAAACATAAAGTAATTCTTTGAAAACAAGAAGAATCAAAATATTCATTAAAAAAATATTTACAAAATGGATTCTTGTAATCTATATTTTTCTAAACTCCTAATTGACATTGTTTTACTCAAGAAACATGATTGGACAACAAACACTTAAGCATGAATAAATATGAGCTAAGTAGCTATAAAAAGAGAATTTTTCAACTATATAGATAACTAAGTATTTATCAAACAAATTTTGAATGATTTAAAGTTTGAAACAAATTGTTTTTGGGATAAAAAATTCGTATGAATCTGATCTCCACTGTTTTGGGCCTAAATGGTTTAGTTTGATAAAAATATTTTAGAAATGGTAGATCTTTTCAAGTAGGTAGAAATCGGTATATTATATGCGCAATTCCGAGTTAAAATGACCAAATTATGGCCATTTTAAATTGAAATTCTTCTTTATACGAACTTTGACGTTCTCATGACATTGTGTGTCAAAATTCAAGAAAATCATCAAGGAATACTCATTTTGGATATTTTCTTTGACTAGGTGATCTGAATGGAATGTGTATATAAATTCAGATTACCAGCAAGTGTTACTGGGTCTTGATCAAGTAATATAGAAGTGAGTTGAGTATCGTTCCCACAAGGACTAAATTAACTACTAGATTGGTATTAGCTTTACTAATATTAGCAATCAAAACTTATCAATTAAAATAACTAATTCTATCTATATGAATGCAATGAGATATTGTGAGAAGTTTATAGAGAATGTGGAAGGAACAGAATCCATCCTAATCTTTACTAATCATGTTGAATTTATATTATAATGAACAATTAGGATTATGGATATTTGTAAGAAATTGTAAAGTCCTAAAACTATCAAGTTTTAGTGAACCATAAAATAATCTATTAGCTTCCGCTATACAAATTATCAATGGAATCTAATTCACAATTATAAATTTTCCAATTCTATAATTGTCTAATATCCTAAATTAACTTCTCCTAATTCCTTAGTGAGAAATTAAAATAAAATATTGCATGAAGTAGATGGAACAATTTCTAAATTAATATTAAACTTAATTGTTTCCACAATTGTTGTTTAATCTCAATTCATGAATTACTATGAATCCTAATTCTTTTTCCAAATCATCAGAATTCTTATCAATTAAATTTCAATCAGAAATAAAATAGATAATTAGGATTCAATACAAATATTCCATAATTTTAACAATCCTATAATATAAATTCAATAATCATTTTAGCAAAATTAGGATTTCATCACTTCCACAAAAAACGTTTAGCTACTCATGGATGTTGATTCAACAATCAAATAAGAATATGTAATTGATAACATTATGAACAAAAATTTCAGATAAATGAATTGCATAAGAAAGAGATTAGATATCACCAATTCAAATATCGCAATCTTCAATTACAATTCTTGAAAGCTCAAATCCTCTCAAAAATCTCTATGAAAATGCTAAGACTATTTGTATACTGAAGTACTCTACTTTGCTTCTGCTTGTTTGTTATGCTTTGAGGGGGGGAAGTCCTCTATTTATAGGAAAAATTTCGTGCAAGCATTAAATGAAAATTGCAGTTTCACAATGTACGCCGACAGTTACAGATCGTACGTCGGCGGCTTACAGACGGCGTATACTCATTTTTTCTTTGCGCAGGCAGTGTACTGGCAGCTTTCAACTTCGGTTACAAGGGTAGGCCGCTTCTACGCCGACAGCTTAGATATAGATCTCGCCGGCGTATATGATGAGAAATGAAAGGTTGGGCCAATTTATAACGAAAGCTGTCTCAAAGCCGGCTTTGACACCAGCTTAAATACTCCAGGATATTTGGTCTCTTCAAATGCCTTCAAGCATGTGTTGTCTACTTGTCGCTTCTGATCCTTGATCTACATGCCTTAACGCTGGCGGCTTAGTAGCTGGCGTAGGTTGTAACTCCTTTTGCGCTGGTGACTTTTGAACTCTGCCGGCCTTCAATGGACGCTGATCCATTCATCTTCTACACCGGCAGCTTTGAGGCGGCGTAAATTTGGTTGTGTCAATCCTTGCAAAGCTGGCAGTGTAAGCAACGGCTTTGGGTGAGTGCATCTTGTAAGCCGTCTGAACGCCGGCGGCTTTGAAGTTTGAAATGCCGGCGTATCTTTGAATTTTTCCATTTTTCACTCCAAAGTTTCTTGTTTTGATTTCTTTGTCCAAATTAGACCTGAAACATGAATTTTAATCAAAACAAGTATCCATTCTAACTCTTTTGAACATCAACAAGTTGTATATAATATGATCTTATCACTAGGTGATTCCAAGGACGGATACCTAGACCCCGAGGACTATTTCGATTAAGAGGATTGTGTAAGCAACTCACCATTTAGAAGGATTGACGACAAGGCATCGTGAGTTTATTTCCTTAAATTACTTTACTTGATTGTGCTTGTAATCTAGTCGCACTAGAATTAAGAAAAGACAAATGGATATGTATGTAAGATAATTTGTTGAAAGAATCCTAAGAATATCGAGACCAGAATTGATTTAATGTTTGTTTTAGTATAATACTTGATTTGTATGTGATTCTATGATCATCTTAAATTTGATAATAATGATGCTATAACACCATAAATAGATGGATTCATGTATACCATAAAGTGAGTCACATTGCATTGGGTTATTATCCTTGGGTGAGAAGGACTGTAGCGTAGGTCGAAAGCAACACTTGGCGAAGTGACCGAAAGCGATTGCTTGGCGACATAAAGGAAATGCTTGGCGGAAAGTCCGAAAGCAAGACTCAATTCAAGTAGACCTAATATGCTTGGCGATATTGATCGAAAGCATAAATCTTTTTAACTAAAACTACTTGTTTTGAGGTTATGGGTTACCAAACCCCGAATGGAGGGCGTAAATCCATTCAACATATAGTTTTCAGAAAACTATATGCTTTATTTGCCCACGTGTATGTTGCATTTCATATGTTTGTTTAAATAACTTGTTTGAGTTTTCATTATAAGAAGTTATTAATGGAAATAGTTCTCACTAAGCCTATTAGCTTATACTCTTATAGATATCTTTTGCAGTTCCCCTATTTGTGGTTGAGGCCACGTGGACCCTGCAGCCAATTATCTCATTTTGGTTAAGGAATTTCTAGATGAAGTTTAATGTTGGACAAGATATAGAATTATCCTTGTATTAGATTTGTGATTGGAGAATGCCCTAAGTTTTATAAGATCATTGTTATGAATCAACAAATATTATGAATCCTCTTTTTTAATCTGTTATTATATCTTCTTAAGCTTCATAATTCCATAGACGGTCCTCTAAATTTGTGAGAGCATGCCTTACACTTAATATCAAAGCTTCTGAGAGTGGTTAAGGTTGTCATACTTAAGCTTTAATATTGAGTGTGGCGGACTGTTACGTTTAGGTACCCCTTAGGGCGTGACACATGGACTCTGATCTTTGGACAAAGAATTATTTAGAGGAGTAACTGGTCCAATTTAAGTGTCAAAAAACCCATTACTAATATTGTAGTCGTACAAAAGAAGCACATCACTTATCTTCTACATATGATCTCAGTTCATTTTCAACAACAGTGAAAAAATGGAAAATTCAACATGTACAAAGACAGACTTCTTATAATCTTCATATAATTTTGCAAATATGCACAGAAATACTTCCATTCATTTAGGATGTTAGTTTCTCAGTATAATAGGTCACCCAGCAAAAACAGGAACATCAGAAGGCCATTGCTCGAATATACTTGATGCTTACCAAGTAACTTATCTCCTTGTCCTTGACCACAGCACTCTGGAGATACAGCAATTGCAGCCACCTTGCCGCACTTTTCCTCAAAGTAAGGAAACAGAGCAGCACATGCAATGATATGACCTTCTCTCTCAACAACAATGAATGAGTTCGATGCCTCAACCAACTAGACAAAAGAATAAGTGGAAGCGCATCGGATCAATATTGGTAAAACTGCTCAATTACATATTAGGAGAAAATATAAATCTGCTAAAGAAAATCTTGAAAAAAGAGAGCAAACCTCCTCATCAGTCCTTCGAACCAAAGTGCCATTATCTTCCAGAGGTTTTATTATCTGTCTAACTCCACTAATGTCTGTCTCAGAAGCCATCCGGGTTCCTTCATAAAGATCACTTCAAATAGAGAAAAAAAGGTTTAAAAATTGCGAACTCAAATTGAAACTAAGACTGAAAGGAATTGCTCCACGCATCATTATAAATTCTTCAGAATTTCAAAGACTCAAAAAGAAGATAACTACTACTTTAATCTTTAGAATCGTCACGTTGAAAACCAAACAGATGATTATTTTTTTATTTTTAGGTGTCACATTGACCTGGCAAAGTTCTTTAACTTGTGAAAAAACTTGTCATTAAGCCTGCTCAAAAGTTGCACTCATCTGTTCTTGTCGAACGACAACTAGATATATCGCATTGTGTTTCCTTGAGTCACTTTGCTTGAGATTCTGGCCAGGAATAGTATAGCTGGCAACTACAAACATGGCTCAATATGAACAAAGCTTTCTAGTAAAATTAAAGATAACACCCTAGAGCTTATTTGCACAGATATTCCTTTTGTATACACTGCTCAATGTTTTTACAAGTCAGTTTCTCTGCCTAAATAGACTTTGGTTTATATAAACCAAGTGCTTATTCAACTTTCAATCTCAACAATTTCAGCTATACTGCAACCCAAAATATGTTGTCCCCCATTTATGGAGGAAACCATGTCATTTGAAATGATCAGACTTCATTTCCCGAAACAAATTAGATAAAAACATTGCCACCCCATTTTGTAAAGCGTTTTATATAAGATCCTTTCTATTTATAAATATAGTGTGAAGACAAACATGGTCCAAAAATTTTATAGAATGTTAGGAAGTCGAAAACCAGGTTAGATAATAGATACGAGAATCAGCCACATTAATAATCTTGCATTGAAATCAGAAATGCAAAATCTTAGAAAGGATGCAAGACTGAAAAGACAGTCAAGCTAGGACCTGACAAGCAAATCCATAATTTAAATTCAATCAGACTGTCTGCCTTTGCATTAAGTGAAGCAAATGGATGAAGAATTTGTGATACCATAACATCTACCCACTGCAGAAGTATCTGGAAATAGATCAACTACAACAAAAAGATATATTTTCTCAAATTCTAAAATGATCTTCCGACAATAACATATCTATTTCAACTACTCAAAACAATTGGAGCAAGTTACTGATGGGAATGGAAAAGTCACGACCCTTTCTATTATAGTTTCATACGTAGCAACCATAGTTCCTATACCATCTCACTGAAACAATTCCAGCAATATAACCCCCCAATAGTCCATCCAACAAATGCACCCTCTGAACACCTCCCTGTTAGAAGCAGAGGACATCATGAGAAGAGATTCCTACATTTGAATGATCATAAGGAAAGAAAAAAAGTCTAAAGGAATCATATATCACACTGTGACGTGCCTTCATTAATTGTGGATAATTTATGCAAAGACAAAGCACACGAATCTTGTCCAGTGGAGCATTCAGCTGGATGATTTTATGTCTTTCATATGGTACGCTAGTCTAAATTCCAGTGAGAGATCAACATTTCATAGGATACCATTTTACAAGTATTGGACCAACCATAGATGATAGACTTATAGTAGTGAGATTTGAAGGGCATGCAAGCTATTGTGCAAGAAAAGAATTCTCTGAAATAAGATTCTCACCTAAAAGACAGAAAATTAACTTAAATGGTATCCGGTGGTAATTAACAATGAAATTTCTTTTTGCACAACTACTTTAACTTATGCCTCTTGGCCAGTGGCCAGGACAGAAGTGGTGGAGACAAAATGAAAAGATGATTTAGGGATGAATCTAGTTCACTTCACGCTTGCAAGTAAGGATGGATGTGTAAAATAGTCAAACATTAGTTGGTTGCAGTGACCAATCCGATAATTTAAGAATTGTATAAGTTACAGAAGTGAATTGCAAAGCACTATCACTTGAGCAATTGTTGGAGGGCCAAGCCCACCATGGTTTTGGATAAGATGATTGCCAAAATGATACCCATAAGAATCCCATCAACAACCAAAGAATTTAAAAATAGAGCAGTGCTCTAGCTAGAAAATTTCAAAGATCCGATTTGACTATACTTATCTAATAGGTTTTATTCCACAGTCTTGGTTTCCATTCAACACCATCTTACTGATTGATCAAGAAATCTGTTACGCCCCGAAGGGTACCCTAAACGTGGCAGTCTGCCGTACACAATATTAAAGCCTAAGAATGACCACCTCAGTCACGCGAAGGCTTCCATACTATGTACAAGGCGTCTAACACATAAAGGAGACACATCGGAATGATACGTTTTATGTTGATACAATTGAGTAACAATGTAAAGGAAATACAATCCACTATACTCCAAATACAAAACCCTATACTTCAAAATACAATTCATCAAACTTCAACTACATTCATCCCAAGACTTCACTACATAAAGCTATTACAAAGCAAATCGTAAAGCTTAGCCAAAAACTTCAAGCACTCTTATATCTTGCCGAAATCCCGAAATCATTCTCGACTTCAACCAACTTGGTCCCCACTTAGCATTCTTGGAATAACCTGCTCATTTAAACATCTATTGGGGTATAAGCTACACTAGCTTAGTGAGATTCATTTCCGCAATAATATACTCAATTGTAAAATATACAAACAAGTTTATTTAAACAATCATATGAATGCACAAGTACGTGAACATACAAGCATATGACTTTCTGGTAGCCATATATGAATGGATTTACGCCCTCCATTCGGGGTTTGGGGTAGTTCATAAGTCATGCAACTACAGTTCCAATGTTGGTCCATAAGACATGCAACCATAGTCCCAAATTTAAGTGGGGTGGTCCATAAGACATGCAACCACAATTTTAGTGTTGGTCCATAAGTCATGCAACCATAGTTTTCATTATTTGAATGGGGTGGTCCATAAGTCATGCAACCATAGTTTTCATTATTTGAATGGGGTGGTCCATGAGTCATGCAACCCTAGTCCCCTTCATTAAAGACCCGCTGCCTCCCGATCATACTTTTGTTCCCACCAAAAGCATTCTCGTAATGCAATGTGACTCACTAAATGATATGCATGTATAGCTTAGTCTTATAATTGTGGCATATTAATTATATAGGTTGAGAGTGATCATAGAGAATTTCAGACAATCCAAGTCTATGCTAGTTCATGCAATGTTATTACAACAAGTCTTGCCTCGATATACTTATTTTTCATTCAACAGGAAAAATTCACATCTCATCAACAATTTTATCCTTACCTAAGTCTAGTGCCACTATAATTACAAGCACACTCAATGAGCATAATTACTTAAGAAATGAACTCACTCGGCCATTGGATCACCGGTCTTCTAGTAATAATAATCCAGTGGTAAGGAATCGTCGAACTCGGGATTACCTAAAAAGGGAAGAAATACTCTAATAAGTATTTCAACTCAAATTAATCCAACGACTTCATACGAACTATCAAATTCGTAATTCGCGTCCTAAGCGGAAATTCCAACTTAAAACGGCCATAACTTGATCATTTTAACTCGGAATCTCGCAAATTTTATATCGATTTCTATCTACTTCGGAAGAGCTTTCTAAATATGAAGTTTAAATCAAGTTTTGAAAATATCTAAGCCTCAAAAATGAGGGATCAGATCTGTACATCAGTTATATAGATTTCGAAAATGCGGTTTTCATGAATGCACTTGAGATTCCTAAGTGCAAAATGAAACTAAATGCCATGGCAATGATTTTCCTTATCATGAATGTTATGATATGAACTCTAATGAGCCTAAGTTCTTATAACTTTTTAGACTTAAAGAATTTAAATAAACTTTTTCCTAGAAAATCATTTCATGCTATTGTTTAACAAGTAAGATTACTACACTTGGTCACACTTACTTATTATAAGCATTTTCTTTAGGAAAACTCCACTTTGTATAAAGAAATTTTGACCCTTATATTAGTTATATCCTAAGGTCTTTATTTCTTTAATAAAATCTTTATTTGTAAACCTTTAAGTGGGTCTTTTACTAGGGTGGTTCCAAAAATCCGAATATAGAAAATTTCATTTTCAAGTTGATTCTTTTAAGAAAAACGCATTTTATACTTATAACTTTAAGTATTTGTTTTACCTATACCCTAAGGACTTCATTTATTTAACAAAATACCATTTTTGGAGTTGGAAAACTAGTGTTTTCTAACCATCTATCCATTATTACGAATTTGGCTTTCAAGACTTTTCACTCAAAACTTCTTTTAGACTTCATCTCTTGTTTTAAATATTTTCTTTAGTAAAAACTCATTTAAACTCATGAAAAACATCATCAAACATTATCTATTACCTATAGGCTTCATTTTTCTTATAAAATACATGTTTAGAAGTTGGTAAAAGGGTTTTTAGGCTAGGGTTCCCAAGTCATCCGAATTTACACTAACTTATTTCCTGAAAAGTGTTTTCCTTTTTGGTTTTGTTAACTCATCTATCTATAGATCTATGTATTAGGGAGGTTATTTACTAAGGACAAAAACATTAAAGACCATTAATGCAAATAAACTCAAAATAAAGATGAGATCTTAAATGTCTACATGAATATGAGTAGTAAAATGATAGATCTACTATATCAAGTGCTTAAATAGATTTTGAAAACATAAAAACTACACTTTTATAAAAGATCTTTTGTTCAAAATACCTTTTGATGAAAAATCATAAAGCTTATGGCATGAAAGCTCCTTTAAATGTTAGATCTACTTGGTGATGGTTCGATATTCTTGTTTTGTTATTTCCTTGTCCCTATCAAGAGATCATGGGGACATTTAGTTGGAAATATCCAAGAATATCCTTGCCATTACAAGGATCTATGAGTAGAAGGAGTGAAAGTTCTTTTACTTAGAGTAAAATAGGAGTAAAAAGGAAAAGAAACAAGTTGTGTGTGTGTGTATGTGGGAGGCTATGGAGGCTCACGGCATAGAGGGAGTGGAGAGGAGAGAAAAGAGAGATTTTCTTTTTGTAAAAGTTAAAAATGTGAAAGAATGAGGAAAGAGAGAGAAAATATAGTTTATATATCAATTGGAATTAAGTTAAAATGGAATAAAACAAATAAAAAAAAATTTGCAAATTGGAACTTGTTGGGGAGGGTTTCACACCAACCAATGCATGAGGAAAAGGGGGGAAATTTGATTTTTGATTAACTTATTTTGATTGATTTGTTTGATAGCTTGCACATCAATTGTCATAAATTGTATTAAAAATCAAGGGACAAAAAGTCTTTGAAAAGGAAGTGATTGAGTGATGGTAAGTTTTGCAAGTGTAGGGTGTACAAATAGGTAGTCATAGCTTGTACTTGTGAATAGTAATCAAGACAACTTAATTATCGGTAGTAAGAAAAATACGAATAAGAAGGTTATAACTGTATTTTTCGTAAGCCGGAAAATTATAAAATTTACATTTTTGAAATCCTTATTTTATTTTGATTCTAATAAGTATTCATAAGTAAATTTTTGAAATTCTAGTTCCGGGGCACGCTTTTCTATAATGGGTCTCGAGATGACCAGGAATTGAAAATTTTTTTAAATCAAAACTTTCCATGGTTTAAAATATACTTTAAAACAATATTCCATATTAAATTATTTTATAAAATTTCTTTTGATATGAAATCGAAGAAAAACCGGATATAGGGTTTCTAAGTCTTTCTCACAAAACTTGAACTAAACCGGTTTAGGGTTTCATTTTCCAGTTTCCGAGGTTTACTTGATCTCTAGGAAACCCGGGGTATACATTATAAAAGTAATAAAATTGTGTAATGAAATAAAATGAATAATGCAAAAGACTAATCAATTACCGGTAGAAATGAAAATATGATAAAAAAGTTATAACTGTAACTTTTATAACCCGAAAAATTATATCACTGATATATTTAGAAATCTTATAAAATTACGAGTCTAACGGTACTAATGGTATATTTTTGATATCTTAAGCCCCGGGACACGCTTTTCTAAGTCTGTATCCGAACGGGTTCGAAATAGATAAAAAATTTACCAATCTGATAATTATAAACGAACTTATATTACTATGAGCCATTCTCTATTAAACTATACCTTGGCCTCTAGGGTTAAGGGTGCTAGATTGCCGGACTTAAGCTATTGTATTCCGATTAGGGTTTCCAGGTGATTTTTCCGGTTTAGATCCTTGCCAATTTGGAAACTGATATTTATGTTTATATAACATATTTAATTTGAGAAATTTATTTTAAATTTTATTTTTTTAAGTATTTAATAACTCTTAATGTTTTCGGAATTCTTTAATTGGTTTTATTTCCAAAAGTTAATCATTATTTACTTTTTAATAATTTGTTTTTGGGCTTTATATTACCTGATTTTACAAGCCGGAGCTAAATATGGAAATTTTTGTACGTCGTGGTTTTGAATTTGAAGACCACTGAGTTCTTATTTTATTTTTAAGGATTTTCATTTTCTCATGATTAAGAAATTTTTTGATTCGTTCGTGATTTAGGACTTGTCAAAATTCTGTTTTAATTTGGAGTGATTTTTAGGGTTTATTTTCGAAGTTCATTTTGGAATTATTTACTGAAATTTTCCGGGGCTTACAAAATCAGGCAGAATTACTAGGAGTTTTTGCCTAATAAGTAACCATCTATTCATTTCACTAAAGAAAGAATTCACCATAAAAAATATATGATAGGCATGAGACATCTAAACTGAATAGAATCTAAAATATGCCTTTTGGTACATCTTATTTTCATCTTTTTTATAGCAGATATTACCTTCAAAACATGCATTTTGCAAAAGTGAATATGGAAAAAAAATTCCAACAAAATTCATTTTCAAGTAATGATATTATATTTTTAAAATCTTTTACCTTAATGGTAAGTACACTTTTATTTCTCAATTTCATTTTGTCACGCCCCGAAGGGTATCCTAAACGTGGCAGTCCACCGTACATAATATTAAGCCTAAAATGACCATCTCATCACGCGAAGGCTTCCATACTATGTACAAGGCGTCTAACACATAAAGGAGACAAATCGGAATGATACATTTTATGTTGATACAATTGAGTAACAATGTAAAGGAAATACAATCCACTAACTCCAAATACAAAACGCTATACTTCAAAACGGTTTATCAAACTTCAATTACATTCATCCCAAGACTTCACTACATAAAACTATTACAGGCAAATCGTTAAGCTTAGCCAAAAACTTCAAGCATTCTCATATCTTGCCAGAATCTCGAAGTCATTCTTGACTTCAACCATCTCGGTCCCCACTTAGCACTTCTTGGAATAACCTGCTCATTTAAACAACTATCGGGGTTAAGCTACACTAGCTTAGTGAGAATTCCCTTAATTCCGTACCATAACAAACAAGTTATTAATCAATCAATCTATGCATGAACAAACACGTGAGCAAGCAATTATGCATGGGTAACCGGAACCCACACACAGAACGGATTTACGCCCTCCGTATCTTGGGTTAGGAATGGTATTGAGTCTACACGACCGCTGCTAGTCCCCAAGCCCTGGCTCTTAGCACTCGACTCGGCTAGGCTCATACAAGGATGCATCCACATGCGCCTTAGTACCCGAGAATGAGCTCTGATACCGGGTCTCCGTATTAAACGAGTCCTCGGACCATACCGATCGACCTGCGTAGGAGTAGCACGCTACCAAATGCAATATGTCTGATGCGATGCATGATCAATTTACTTTTTGCTTAGGTCAAAATATTTATACATTCTTTAGAGTGACCAGGCAATATCATACACATAAATAATATGAATCATGCAGTTATCCAATCAAATCGTGGTTTCGATATGCTTTAGTATTCCTTGGCATACATTCATCACAGTCTCATCATATATCCCATCCCCATTCATATCGATTTTTATCTTGTTCCTAAAATTCTAATGCACTAATTACAAGCACAATCAAGGTAACAAAACAAGGAGAAAACTCACTCAGCCATTGGATCACCGGTCTTCTAGTAATAAAATCCGGTGGTAGGGAATCGTCGAACTCGGGATAACCTAAAAAGGAAGAAATACTCTAATCAGTATTTCAACTCAAACTAATCCAACGACTTCATACGAACTTATCAAATTCGTAATTCGCGTCCTAAGCGGAAATTCCAACTTAAAACGGCCATAACTTGGTCATTTTAACTCGGAATCTCGCAAATTTTATATCGATTTCTATCTACTTCGGAAGAGCTTTCTAAATACGAAGTTTAAATCAAGTTTTGAAAATATCTAAGCCTCGGAAACGGGATCAGATCTGTACAGCGGACATATTCCGAAAATGCGGTTTTCATGAATGCACTTGAGATTCCTAAGTGAAATGAACTAAATGCAATGGTAATGATTTTCCCTATCATGAATGTCATGATATGAACTCTAATGAGTCTATGTTCTTATAACTTTTTAGTTTTAAAGAATTTGAAAATAAACTTTTCTTAGAAACCATTTCATACCAATGTTTAGTAAGTGTTTACTACACTTGACCACATCTACATTTTACAAGGATTTTCTTTAGAAAAACTCCACTTTGTTTAAAGAAATTTTGACCCTTATATTAGTTATATCCTAAGGCCTTTATTTCTTTAATAAAATCTTCATTTATAAACTTTTAAGTGGGTCTTCTACTAGGGGGTTTCCAAAAATCCGAATTTGCAAAAGTTCCATTTTCAAGTTGATTCCTTTAGGAAAAATATATTTTATACTTGAAACTTTAAGTATCTATTATACCATATCCTAAGGACTTCATTTATTTAAGAAAATATCATTTTTGAAGTTGGAAAAATAGTGTTTTCTAACCCTACATCCATTATTACGAATTTTTCATAACTTTTACTCAAAACTTCTATGGACTTCATTTCTTGTTTCCAACATTTTCTTTAGAAAAATCCATTTAGACTCATGAAAAATACCACTAACATTATCTATTACCCATAGGCTTCATTTCTTTTAAATACATGTTTAGAAGTTGATAAAAGTGTTTTTGACCTAGGTTTTCAAAGTGATCCGAATTTACACAAGTTCATATTTTGAAAAGTGTTTTCCTTTTTGACTTTATTAACTTATCTAACCATAGATCTACATACTAGGAAGGTGATTTACTAAAGACAAAAGCATTAAAAACTATGAATGCACATAAACTCAAAATGAAGATGAGATCTTAAATGTCTACATGAATAAGAGTAGAAAATGATAGATCTACTATATCAAATGCTTAAATGAGTTTTGAAAACATAAAAACCATATTTTTATAAAAGATCCTTTGTTTAAAAGACTTTTTGATGGATAAAAGTAAAGCTTTTGGTATGGAAACTCTTTAAAAGATAGATCTACTTTGTAATGGTTCGGGATTTTTGTTTTGATATCTCATTGTTCCTACTAAAGATCATGGGAACATGGAGTTGAGATATCCAAAAATCACTTAGCCATAACAAAGTTTCATGAGTTGGAAGTATGGAACTTACTTACTTGAAGGTAAATGGAAGATGAAGAGAAATGGAAGTTGTGAGTGTGTGTGTGGGGCTCCAAAGTTTCGGCCAAAGGGAAAAATGGGAGAGAGGAGAGAGCTTTTTTGCACTTTAGAAATTTTGGAAAGTGAAGAATGAGGAGAGAGAGAATAAAGGTAGTTTTATATAAGTTGAATTAGGTTAAGTGAATAAGAAAAGAAATATAAAAAAATCACATGGAGCATGGAGGGGGGGTGCATGTGCGCCGGTTTTGAGCTTGGAAAGGGGGGGAAATTTGCTTTGTTTCAACATGATTTAACCTTGATTTGATTTGTATCATTAGTCATAAGTTGAAGTGAAGTGAAGGGACAAAAAGTTATGGAAGAATGGGTTTGATGTGAGTGATGGTAAGGCTTAGACTTGTAGGGTGGCTAATAGGTAGTGTAGGTGGTACTTTTTGAATAGTAGTGAATAGTTGACAAGACAATTTAATTTTCCGATAGTAATGAAATACGAATAAAAAGGCTATAACTGTATTTTTCATAAGCCGGAAAATTATGAAAAATATATTTTTGAAATCCTTATTTTATTTCGATTCAAATGAGTATTCATAAAGAAATTTTTGAAATTCTAGTTTCGGGGCACGCTTTTCTATAATGGGTCTCGGGATGACCCGGAATTGAAATTTTCTTAAAATCTGATCTTTTCTTGGTTTGAAATATAATCAAGAACTATTCAAAATTAATTTTGCTTATAAAAGTTTCTTATTTGGAAACCGAGGAAAAGCCGGAATTTGGGTTTCTAAGCCTTTCTCACAAGCTTAACTAAACTGGTTTAGGGTTTCATTTTCTGGTTTTCGAAGTTTACTTGATTACTAGGAAACCCAGGGTATATTATAAAATAATAATAAATTGTGTAATGAAATAAAATGAATAGTGCAAAAGAATAATCAATTACCGATAGAAATGAAAATACGATAAAAAGGTTATAACTGTAACTTTTATAACCCGAAAAATTATATAACTGATATATTTAGAAATCTCGTGGAATTACGAGTCTAACGGTACTAATGGTATATTTTTGATATCTCTAGTCCCGGGACACGCTTTTCGAAGTCTGTATCCGAACGGTTCGAGATAGGTCAAAAATTTACCAATCTGATATTTGTGAACAAACTTATATTACTACGAGCTATTCTACTTATTTAAACTATCTTTCGGCCTCTAGAGTTAAGGGCGCTAGATTGCCGGACTTAAGCTATTGTATTCCGGTTAGGGTTTCCGGATGACTTTCCGGTTTAGATTGCCAAGCTGGAAACTGAGATTTTCTGTTTATACAACGTATGTAGTTTGAGAAATTTATTTTAAATTTTTTTTTATAAGTATTTAATATCTCTTATTGCTTTCGGAAATCTTGAATTGAATTATTATACCGGAGTATATCGGTAATGGTTACCGGATATGATTTTCTTGAGTTTGAGTCAATTATCGATTTTTGGAATGATTTTGGGGAAATCTTGATTCTTATAATTTGCTTTGAAAAAGGATCTTCATAGTGTTTTGTTTTCGAATTTATTTTTGCTTCGATTTAAGGTTTTATGAACAATTGGTTAACTTAAGGATTATTAATTTGTTATTTTGTTTCTTGAATTCTTCCTTCTTAAGATTACGAGATTTCAATTTCTAACTCGTTCTATGATTCTTGGGAGTTTGATTTGATCGTTCGGGCTTTATTGTGATTTCTGTCTCTTAGGATTATTAGTCTGGTCGTTTGGGGAATTTCCAAAGTCTATATTTTATTATTGGCAGATGAAGTTTTCTTAATCGTGCCAAAGACTAATTATGGAATTGGCCTTTGGTGATTTCCTGATCCTTCAAATTGTCATGTTATGGATTAATTTGCTTTTTAGCAAATTATCACTGTGTTTTATTTTTATCCCGATTTTTTTATGAATTGTAGATTAGGTAAGAAGTTTATCTTATATAATGGTTTTTGGACTTAAGGACTTTTATAGTCCTTATTTTATTTTAGATTTTCTCAAATTGAGAAATTTTTGGATCGTTCGTAATTTAGGATTTATCGAAATTCGGTTTTAATTTGGAGTGATTTTTAAGGTTTATTTTCGAAGTTCATTTTGAAATTATTTACTGAAATTTTCCGGGGCTTACACATTTCCCAATGAATGATAAGATACTAAAAAGACAATCCATTCAAACATCATGTTTGAAATAGAAACAAATAAGATACAATAGTTTTTGAAATGTTAGATTTCTAATAGATTCAGAATGGATACAAATAAATATTTGGTCTTGTTTGGCAGGGCGGGGGGGGAGGGGTGGTATAGAAAAGAGGCAATCCTTAAAGGCCCTAAATTTTTATTTCCAACAAGAAGAAAGGAATAAGACAAATCAACTGAAGCAAATACTTCCAGGCTACATATAGAGGACAGAAAGCTTATTGCTCAAATGGTATCTCTAAAAAATTTTCCCTTACGCACTTTTCTTTAATGTCTCTTCCTTAACATAACGTATGGTGTAATGGCGACTAAAAAAAAAAGTATGATGTGACAAATTAAATCAAAGTGTTGCTTGCGGACACAAGTATACAATGATGTGCTTTGACTTTTGGAATAAATAAATAAGAAAATTTTTATTAGTTTCGGTGTTACTAAAAAGTACATGCATAGTTCAATTGAAATTTAACTAGTAAATTCAAATGCTTTAGTCTTTATTAAAGGAACTCTCCCTCCATCAAGCCCTATGAACATCGAACAATGGAACCTCAGCAGCTCGTTGCTGTCGGCGATGCACATCTCCTTGTGTTCTTCGAATCTTGATAGTATCTGGTCATTGTGTGTTTTGGTTTTGGAGAAAATGTGCTTGATGTAGGGCCATGAGGAAGAGTGTGCTTTTGGGGGTTTGAAGAGCGAGACCCACGAGGCTTTGCGCTTCTTGGTCAGTTTTTCACAGCAGCTGTGATTGTCAGTTGTTTCTAGGAAAACGAAGCAGCTGAAGAAAGTGAAGAATTCGATGACAAAGGAATTAGTGCTTGCTGCCATGGGGTTTTTTTTTAAATATTTTAATTGAGAATATGATCAAGCTCGTGTTTTTTTTATTATTATTTCTTCATCAGATTAAAAGGGAGTAGGAGTATATATAGAGAGTTAGAGGCTATAAAAAGAGTAATTGAGAGAGGTGTTGAATGATGGAAGACGAAATGAATGCGGATTGCACAAAAAAGGAAAGTAAAAGAAAGACGAAGGAAAGTCGTAAGAGAGAATAAAGGAGGGTATGAGTGCCAAAGGAAAATGAATAATTATTCAGTCAATGCCATAAGTGTGAATTAATTACTTATTATTGCATTTAAGAATGTTGACTAAAGAAAAGAATCATCATTACTATTTAAATCTAATCTTTCTATCTTATATGTATCTATCATATCGTCTTAGGTAAAGCGAAAACGAAATCCATCGTGATGTGTTCCCACTTCTACTGTGGTATTGGCAACGATTTCAACTCTCCTACCAGTCTCCGATGTTCGATATTTATCATTTGACACGTGTGACACTTAGAGATGTATTCTGCAATTTCCTTTTTCATGTTATTTTACCAATACAACTTTTTCAAGTCCTAGTACATCTTGTTCCCTCTTGGATGTATGGAGTAACTAGAATAGTGTGCTTCCTTTAGCAGTTCATTCTTTAAATCTCCTTGGATTAGCACTAGGGATGTAACCGGGTTGGCTCTTATAGGGTTTCCGACCCATCCGACCCGTTAAAAACCCTATAGGGTTGAACCCTATAGGGTTATAGGGTCGGGTTTGGATATATAGTAAAAACCCTATAGGGTTATAGGGTCGGGTTTGGATCATATAACAAACTCGATGGATACCCGATAACCCGATATTATAATTAATAAATAAATAAAAACATTACTAAATGAGCAAAGAGAGAAAAAAAAAAGATATGAAGGAACTATTATCTTTTTTTTCTCCAAGGATTTTTTTTTTATATTTATGGATTAGTTACGGATTTAGAACTTTTTATTAAATTTTGCTCAAGCCATGTTTGCTATAGAAATTAATATTATTTGTTGTTCGTTAATTTTTGGTCCGAACATGAAATTTAATTTAACCATATTTTAAAATATTATACAATGACAAAAGTAATATATTAATGTGTTTAAACGTTATACAATGAATGTAAACTACAACATTTTCTATCAATTCTACATGCATCATTTCATTTTTTGAATGTATAAGAAACTTATACTAGAAGTATCGGCTTTTCTTAAATTTATTATTAAAATTTGAAAATAAGTTTTTTTTTAAAGGGTTATAGGGTTATAGGGTCGGGTTTCGGGTTTTAAATCAAACCCTATAGGGTGGGTTTGGATATAGCATCAAAACCTTGTAGGGTTATAGGGTCGGGTCTGATAGACCCTATAGGGTAGCGGGTCGGGTTTCGGGTTCATATGATCCACCCGAAACCCGACCCGGTTGTATCCCTAATTGGCACACATAACCTTCCTTTGTACCGCAAAATACCTTCATCGTCAACATAAAATTCTGGTGCTCCCATTTCCATTCTTCTTTTGATCTCTAATATACTCTGATCATCTTACTGACCCATTTTAATTCTGTCCACAAGAGTAGGTTGTATTCTCATGTTAGCCAAAAGTTCACCTACTTGTCTTATGACTATCTCTAATCCGAATTTCCTCATATCATCAATCAAATGCCGTTCTGTAGTAACCATAGCTGCCAAATTCTCTATCCGCCTCTTGCTCAATGCATCTGCTAGACATTTGCTTTCCCTGGGTGATATTGTATGTCGATGTCAAAATCCTTAATCAATTCCAGCCACGTATGCTGTCTCATATTCAATTCCCTTTGTGTGAATATATACTTGAGACTCTTGTGATCTGTGTACACTTTACATCTCTCACCATACAAATAATATCTCCAAAGTTTCAAAGCGTATACAACTGCCGCTAGTTCCAAGTCATGTGTAGGATAATTCTTCTTGTATGGTTTCAACTGTCTCGAGGCATATGCAATAACCCTGCCCCTTTGCATCAAAACTGTCACGCCCCGAGGGGTACCCTAAACGTGGCAGTCCACCGTACACAATACTAAAGCCTAGGAATGACTACCTTAGTCATGCAAAGGCTTCCATATTATGTACAAGGCGTTCATCATAACCAAGGGGACGCATCGAAGTAGCGCAATTTATATTGATAATAAATAAGTAACAAGGCAAAGAGAATACTTAATATAAAACATAAACATATCACATTTCAATTCTTAAGGGCATATTCTTCTATTATCTTCAAATAAATATACATCACTATTCATATAAGTCATTATATATAAAGAACCTTACAAAATTATTTATTTTATGATTCTATTTCCTTCATAGAAGCTTAACCAATCCTTCCATGATTTCCTCAATGTCATGATCCTCAATTTAAGCCACGGATATACCTATTTCAACAAAATCTATAAGGGTATAAGCTACAACTAGCTTAGTGAGACATTCCTTTTCATTCGCATCGTATATTCAAACAAGTTTATTTATATCTTCACACATATGTTATTTATACAATGCAACAATCACATGATTATGCAAATATATATAGTCATCCGGAAACTATATATAGAACGGATTTACCCCTCCGTATCAAAGGTTAGGGAATCGAGGTTGAAGGTCCTCGACCTTCTACTGCTAGTCCCCAAGTCCTCACCCACAACGTTCAATTGGCTCGGCTCCGAACCTAGAGTCGCTTTCCCTGAGCGATTTGGATTCTCTAGGAAGGAACATGGCCCGTGGCACCGCACGATCACAGCTAATCCAACTCTACGCGTAGGAGTAGCAGCCTTCCGAAATAGATGTGAGTCGATAGATGCTATGCGTGAGTTTCATTTTTCTTAAGCCAAACCTTATTAAGGTTTATTAGGGGCGATCAATCAATTTAGCAAGCAATAACTAGACATACAAGTAAGTAAACAAAATTATTTAAATAAGCAGATCGAAGTTGCGATATTCTTAATTCTCATTTCACGCATAAACATAGAATCATATATATACACATAATCCCGAAATCCCCAAATATATCGTTTTTATCTTTCTTAGTATACTAATGCTACTACTTTACAAGCACAAGCAAGGTAACGAAATTAGAAGGAATAACTCACTCGTCCATTTTGCTATCTTCTTAGTCGTAGAAATCCGCGGGTAGGGTATCTCGTACCTTTCGTCACCTAGACAGAAGAAATACTCGGGATAAGTCTTTCATGAAATCCTATTCTTGGATTTTCTAAACTTTTCTTAAAATCGCGGTAAAATCGTATAAGAGGAAATTCCAACTTATAATGGCCATAACTTGCTCATTTTAACTCGGAATTCCGCATATAATATACCGTTTTCTACCTATTCGAAAAGATCTATCCATTTCTAAGTTTATCTTCATCATATAAGGTCATTTGGGTTCCGAAAATGTTAGGTACAGATTTAAAACGAATTTTCTAAACTTTTGCAAAAATCCATTTTCTAACTCAACTTCTTTTTAAAGAAAATCCTTTTGTAACAATATAAGTATATAAATATATATTCGATAAACACTTTTGAATATATAGGTAAGCTCACTTTGTATGCAAAAATCCTAATGGTAGTGTCTCAACAATTCATTTCATAAAACAATTCATTTAAACTTTAACTTCAAAAATTTCTTTTCAAGTATTTAAAGAAACTTTATATTTTCTTAGATTGTTATAAATGAGTATATTCTTATTATTTCTTCATTCTTTTTCTAAAACAAGTAAATTTTTCTTTTAACCTTAGTCTTTCATAATTTTCACGTTTAGTGACAAAAGATCGATTTTATAAAAAAGTATATTTAGGTTGTTGAAATCCTTTTTATAATTTTGTTTTTAAGATGGCTTTAGAAAATGAGTCTTGTCTTCTTATATTTATTATTTTAAAATATAAGTTTTTGTTTTCTAAAACTTGTTCTTTCATTTCTTTTGAAAAGAATCATCTTTATTAACAAAATCCATTATTGTTAATCTTACTTTATTTATATTCTTTTGAAAATAAGTTCTTTCTTTTAGAAATTTGAAAATCATTACTTTTCCTAAGTAGGTTCATAACTTTATGAGTTGATTTTTATATTAGCTTTGAAAACTAGTTTGTTTCTTAGTTTAGAAAAGAGTTTAAGTCTTAAACTTTTAATATAAACTATTTATTACCATAAAGAAAATATTTATTGCTTATGTTTTCTTGGTAAAACTATCTTTGTTATTTAAGAAAACTTGAGAAAACTTGTATTACTCTATTTCTAGGTTGTTGATAGTAACTTCATGATTTTGTGATAAATCACTTAATCGAAATTCTAGCTTTGAGTTTATTTAGTAAAGTAAAATTCTATTTTTAGATTAGTTGAGACATTAACATTATGTAATTGCAAGTATTATGAGCAAATAAAATAATAAGAACATAAGAAAATACTAGAAATAAATATTGAGCAAGAAAATAAAATATCAAGTATTGGGAACCTTAGCTTCATCAAGGTACCCCGGTCAAGTATTGGAGCCTTAGCTTCATCAAGGCATCCCGGGACTAAGAATGGACTAGTCCCGTAAGAAAATAAATAAAAGATTGTTTTGACTTGATATGGACAAGTCTAAGACTAGAAAGACTAGTCTTAATAATAACATGAAATAAATAAATTGCATAACTTGAAAGTAAATAAATAACGAATGAGCTTATATGCTCTAAATATATAATATACATATATATATATATATTTACAAATAAGTTATAGCAAAAGATCAAAATATAAACAAGTAACAAATGACAAGGTATATATATATGCATGAAAGTAGTTCCATAAACAAGAACCAAACATGATCTTAATGTGGTTTTCTTTAGTTTTTCAACCTAAGAAACAACATCAAAACCATATAAGTTTACTTGATATGAAAAGAATAGAATATGAGTTCTTCATTACCTAAATGGTAAGAAGAAAAGAAGGATTGCTTGAAGGCTTTTGGTAGTGGTAAGTAGTGAGGCTTTGAAAAGAAACTTTCTTCAGTAATGGAAGAAGAATGTTTTCTCTTCACAAGAAGTGAGTTCTTGTAAGATTGTAGAGAGGAGTTTTTGGAGAGGATTTTAGCATAATTTCTTTGCTTTGGAATTGTGTGAAGAAATGAGAAGGGGAGAGGTGGTATTTATAGAGTTTTGTGAAGGAATTAAGAGGTAATTAAATAAAAGAAAAATAAATTGAAATAGAGAAAGAGGGAGGGTCAATTTGCACCGGGCATAGGGTGTTGGAGAGTGTGTGAGTTGATTTTTGAGTGAAATTTGTAAGAAAATAATTAATATGTAAGGTATGATTTGATAAAAGGTGCATTGGAAATATAAAAAGTAAGAAAATAGGTATGTAGTAGTAAGAAAAAGTAGAGATAGTGAAATAGTAATGAATAGTAGAAAAGTACTATGAATAGTAGACTAGACAATTAAAGTACCGGTAGTAATAAAAATATGCGTAATAATGCGATATCTGTAATTTTTAGCTACCGAAAAATTCTAAAACTGATATTTTTGGAATCCTTATATTTTTACGAGTCTATTGGTATAAATGGAATATTTTTAATATTCCGAGCTTCGGGACATGATTTTCGAGAACCGATCCCGTTTGAGTCCGAAGGACACTCGAAATTCGCGAATCTGATATTTTTATGTTACCCTATGTTATTACGAACTATTTTAAGCTATTAACTTAATTTCGTTTTCTAGGGTTTGAAAACGCGGGATTGTCGGATCTTAAATACTATGGTTCGTTATAGGCTTTGATGTCTTTAGGGTTATGGTTTGATTTCCGGTTTCATCGAGTATTCGTAAGATCGTATAATTTTTTAGTTTTGATCGTTTTATATTTTTAGCTCGACATTTATGTTTTATCTTATTTTGTTTGTGATTATTTAATAGTTTTTAGTTCTCGGGATTGTTTAACCAAGTCTAGGGTTATGAGCTGACTCAGTTCGACTTTTGGCGAAAATTGAAATTTCTGATTCCGAAATTATCAAGGGTTTTAGGATTTTGTTGTTGATCGTCACTTGGATATATTGTCTTAATTTGTGTGTTAGGAAACGGTTAGGTGATTTGATTGATGTACGAATGTTGTTTCAACCGATAGTTGGATTTTTCTATTTTTTTTATTTTTTTTAGGGTTCCCTATTTCTCAAATTAAGAAAACTTGTTTTTTTATCTTTATTTAGAATTAGGTTTTAACTTGGTTCGCGTTTTAGGGTTTCGTTTCTGTCTTGATTTAGAATTTGGTTTTAACTTGAGTCGAATTTTGGGATTTCAATTTTAAACTTTTAGAATTATTTTCCATGAATTATGAAAATTTTTGGGGGTTTACAACCTACCCACCTTAAAGAAAGTTTTGTCCTCAAAACTTGTTATGCGTACGTAGGTTTTTAGAACTTTGATGAGAAATTGTTTGTCATAATTCATCAATATTCTTGATATTTGGGATTTCGTCTCATTTTTATTTGTTGGAACGGTATTATGATTTTATTAAGTCATTTCCTTAATCTCTATATATCTGATACCTTCTTTAGTTTCACTTCCATAAAAAGGGTTCGGAAGTTTATCGTTGTTTTTGAATTTCTTCTTTCATATTTTCTATTTCTCTTTTATCTTTAGATGGTGATATTGTAATTTTGCGTGTTTAATATTTTATGCAATATAGCATATATAAAATCAATAAGATTTGGTTTCACGACTTTCAACCTTCACTTTACTTGACTCTTTTTGGAGAGTTTCAAACTCAACCAGACGACTGACAACTTGTCACTTGACTTGACTCAATTTTGAACTGACGACGACTCAATATGATATGACACTAGTATATTCACTTAACGAAGGAAGGTTGTAAATTCGCTTTCCCATTCTTAGTGAGTATATATGACATACACGTATAAAATACGCACTGTTCATACTCATTGCATTCTTAAGAATACCATTGTTTTATTACGTGATCATCTTGATAATGTTGAGATCGAGATGAAAAATATGGAATTTGTTTGTTGAGATTTTATCATCACCGGTTCTAGCTTTTAGGCGGTAATAGTTATGTTTTTGATATATTTTGTTTTTGGTGCGTTCAAGGTAAATGGCAATTGATTTGTTTTCTTCTTTTGATACGAACTAAATTTTCAGCAATCAGATTTTTATTCCTTCTATATTAAGGGAAAAGGTGACGATTACATAATCTGTGGTCATTACTAGCAAACTTTTTCTTTGGTCCAAGCGGTACAACAAGAAATCTATTATCTAAGGATAACCTGATATCGATTCGCATTCGTGACTATCGTCTTCTTCTAAAACAGTGAATTCTATCTCTTGGTTGGCTTCCTTGCAAATCCATTGTCCTTGTAGGTTGTACACACGTATTCCTTGTGGGGGTATTGCCGAGTATCTCCCTTCCTTACTGTTATCCATATTTTTCTTCTTAGGGCACTTCTTGGCAATATGTCCGGGTTCCTTACAAATCAGGCAAGTGGCAGAAGTTTTCTTTGGACATCTTAGGACTTTGTGATTTGGATTCCCACAGCAGTAACACTTGTGTTGTAACTTAGGACATTATCTTGGTTGATGTCTCTTTTTACATTTCCAACATTGGGTATCCGGTTACATTTTATCCTTCTTTGTACTTGGGCCGACCGATGTTTCGAGCTCATTGAATTTGAGGCTTAGGCTAGGTTCACTTATAGATTCTTCTTCAACTGTCATGACATTCTCTTCCGTCCTTCTCCTTTTCCTTAGCACCATCCACAATTCGTGCTCTTTCCACTAGTTTTTGGAAATCTTTGATGTCAAACTCTATAAACTTGATACGAAGGTCTTCATCCAATCCTCCTAAGAAGACTTGCCTCTTGAGTTCCTCGCTATCCTTATATGATTTAGGGGCATATTGCAACAGCCTATTAAACTCTGTTTCATATTGTTCAAGACTACGGTTTCCTTGTGTAATACTTAAGAAATCTGCACTATATTGGATTCTCAAGCTTCCAGGGAAAAATTTCTCTAAGAATTCATTCTAAATGTCTCCCATGTGATTGGTGGTAGTCTCTACTTTTAGATTCCCACCATATCCTTGCATTGAACCTCATCATAAAGGTACCATATGTAAGCTGAAGGTGTTGTGGCACTTCAAAAGCATTGAAAGATCGCTCTATTTGTGCTAGCCAATCATCAGCTTCATCCGGTTTTCCAAAAGCTCCATCAAAATACCGATTGCACTTAATGAACTCTGGCAACATACTTTGATAAGGTTTCGGTAAAGGTGCTCAGCTGGTGTTATTTCAATCGGTGGCGTTGGAACTTCGGGTGCCGCTTCTTGTGCAGGTACTGGTGTAGGCATAGCGTGAGCCTGTTGTGTGAAGTTCCTTATGAGGTTGGCAAGTTGTTCGATGTTAGCTTGATCCATTTGCGGTTGGTTTAGTTGTTGAGGTCCTTCCGGGTTCTCGGGTTCTACAGGGGGTATTTCTTGGTTGCGTTGAGCACGGTGGCATCTATTTGTACACAGGTTTTATTAAGCTAGCGTGAGGTTCTTGAACTTTATTAAGCCTTAGACGTTTTTCGGAAAAACAACGAAAAACATGCTAATAGAAATCGAGTACGGAAATGAGCAAATATATATAGAAGAAATATTGAAAATTGACTGAAATCATAATAAGGAAATTTATATCATTAAAACAAATACATGGAAACAGAAGGAAGACTTAAATACTTCCTTTACAAAAGTTCAAAGAAAGGATGCAAAACATAATTAAAATTTCAAATCATTAAATAGACAACATATACATCATCGTTTAATCCTTTTTACAAAAGCGTTTCTCCTATCGGTATATTAAAGCTTTTACAGGAGGTTTAGCGCCGTTCCTGTTTCGGATTGCTCTTCAGGTAGGAATATTTCCTTGATTACTTGATTCCTCGTCTTCATTATCAGGAGCTTTTTCTTTTCCCTTGTGGTGAGATTCTGTGGCAGGATTTCGAGATGAAGTTCCACATTCTCTCTTGGATGGGTCCTTTCCTTTGGTGGGGTCGTCCCATAAACCTTGCGACTTTAGATCTTCGCGTGCATAGAGGTACCACACCTTGCACATGTAGCACGTTTCCTTGGCATTTGTAGGGTAATTCTTGGTCCTACAGATGAGACGGCTGCATACGTAGCATTTCCTTATTGTTGTTGGGTAAATGTTGGCACTGTGTCTTCCCTTTGCATAACCAGAACAGATAGTGTCATTCTTCTTAGGACAATTAAGGATCTTGTGGTCTTGTTTCCACAGAAGTAACACTTGTGCTGTAGTTGTGGCAACTTTTGGGGAAATGTCTTCCTTCACACTTCCAGCATCTGACCTTAGGGGTTACGAAATCCTTAAGAGGTTGGAGTTGTTTATGCTTCTTAGCCTGGGGTTCTGGATTGGCCATGAAGGAAGGCACTTGCGATACTGGGTTTGCTCCGAGTTGGGGTCTTATAACTAGAGCGGGTGCAGGTTATGGGTGCTTGTTGTATATAAGTCCTTATCGTCTCTTCTAGACGTCTTATGGTGGTCAAGAGTTCTTGAGTTAGATCTTGTGGTGGGGTGCTCCTTGTTCTTTTGTGCTTTGAGAGGGATGCTTGATCGTGGCATAATTTCCTCGGGTAGCTTCCTAGAATCAAACGAAGTGGTCGTATTAGATATTTTCTTTATTTCAAGTTTTACGCACATGTTATTTGTTTTTAAGGAAAAGAGAAACGTTAAAGATTTTCGTTCGTCTGATTTAAAGGTTAACGTAGGTTCTTAATGTTATTTACATAAGGGTTTTACCTATAAAAGAGGCATTTCACTTATCTTGCTCTTAATTGGTCTTGAATAGGGTTACTATGCATTAAGGCTTATTGATCTTGCTAAGGTATGCTTACTATATTCATTCTATATCTAAATTCTAAGTCTCCTTCATGTTCTCTCCATATTGTACTGCTATGTTCTATCTCCAAGTCACTTCTACCCTTCTCAATCTTGGATCAACATCTTAGGGTAAATCATATTCATGTGATACTTCCATTTCGTATCCCACTAAATATCCTCCGATTCTTGCATAAGTATTTCTTGCCTTCTTCTAATATTCTCCAAGATAAAGTTCTATTTGTAGACATAAGGATTCTTAGACATAAGATCAAGTCCTATCAATCTATCCTTCTACTCTTCTTTTTCCTAATTCCCAAAACCTTGTTGCTCTGATACCAATTAAACTGTCACGCCCTGAGGGGTATCCTAAACGTGCAGTCCGCCGTACACAATACTAAAGCCTAGGAATGACTACCTTAGTCACGCAAAGGCTTCCATATTTATACAAGGCGTTCATCACAACCAAGGGGACGCATCGGAGTAGCGCAATTTATATTGATAATAAATAAGTAACAAGGCAAAGAGAATACTTAATATAAAAATAAAATATCACATTTCAATTCTTAAGGGCATATTCTTCTATTATCTTCAAATAAATATACATCACTATTCATATAAGTCATTATATATAAAGAACCTTACAAAATTACTTATCTTATGATTCTATTTCCTTCATAGAAGCTTAACCAATCCTTCCATGATTTCCTCAATGTCATGATCCTCAATTTAAGCCACGGATATACTGTTTCAACAAATCTATAGGGGTATAAGCTACAACTAGCTTAGTGAGATATTCCTTTTCATTCGCACCGTATATTCAAACAAGTTTATTTATATCTTCACACATATGTTATGCATACAATGCAACAATCACATGATTACGCAAATATATATAGTCATCCGGAAACTATATATAAACGGATTTACCCCTCCGTATCAAAGGTTAGGGAATCGGGGTTGAAGGTCCTCGACCTTCTACTGTTAGTCCCCAGGTCCTCACCCACAACGTTCGATTGGCTTGGCTCCGAACCTAGAGTCGCTTTCCCCGAGCAATTTGCAGCTCAACTGGTAAGAGGTGCTGCCTTTGGGCAGGCAAAAGCCTCAGGTCATGGGTTCGATCCCTAGAGGCTGCAGATTGGGGTCAATCCATCCTGAGGGTAACAATACTATAGTACCTGTGATACCCTGCGGGGCATGCGTTGGTTGGGGTCACCATGACTATGGTGGTGTCGGCCATTATCACTAGGGGGCCAGTGGTGGGTTTGCCTGCCTGGCATCGCATCGCCGTCGCCTACGGGGGGGGTGTGACATAAAAAGGCGCCTTATCCAATAATAACTATAAATCCTTAAATAATTTCTCTACAGGAGGAAAAAACTCATGTAATCAGTAAAATTCATACCTTCTTGTAATTGTAAAGTCTTAATCCAAAAAGAAAAAAAATAATAAAAAGAAAATATATGTGATAGATATAGATGTCGTACAAGGGGACTGATGAGGGCATATTGTGGAAATCTCTAAATTAGTTAACCAAGCATCAAGAGGAGTTGCATAATTTAACGCAATTAAAGTAAACATAGGATAAAATGTGGGATAAATTATACTTTATTATTCATTCAAATGAGTGTGACACAATGAGAAAGTTCTCACTTAAAGATGATCAAATAATAATATTAGAGAGATTGATAAATTACATTATAAAACTATATGATAAAATGTACGACGAATGAAAGGGTTATGGCTTAAATTATATACATAGATATAGAAGAATAGAAAGAATAGATTTAAACTGCAATGATGATTCTCTTCTTTAGTTAATATTCTTAAATGTAATAATAAGTTTATTTCCTTAAATGAAATGATCATAATATTATTAGAAAGATTGACAAATTAACATATAAAACTATATGATAAAAATGTGCAACGAATGAAAGAATTCTAGCTTAAATTATATAGAAGATATATAGATAGATAGATAGATATATATTAAATAGCAATAATGATTTTTTCCTTTAGTCAATATTCTTAAATGCAATGACAAGTTTATTTCCTCAAATAAAATGATCAAATAATAATATCAGAGTAGTGCAATTTATATTGATAATAAATAAGTAATAAGGTAAAGAGAATACTTATCATAAGACATAAACATATTAAATTACAATTTTAGGGCATATCTCTATTGTCTTCAAATAAATATACATCACTAATCATATAAGTCATTATATATAAAGAACCTTACAAAATTACTTCATCTTATGATTCCATTTCCTTCATAGAAGCTTAACTCCTTCCATGACTTCCTTAATGTCATGATCCTCAATTTAAGCCACGGATATACCTGTTTCAACAAAATCTATAGGGGTATAAGCTACAACTAGCTTAGTGAGATATTCCTTTTCATTCGCACCGTATATTCAAACAAGTTTATTTATATCTTCACACATATGTTATGCATACAATGCAACAATCACATGATTACGCAAATATATATAGTCATCCGGAAACTATATATATAATGGATTTACCCTCCATATCAAAGGTTAGGGAATCAGGGTTGAAGATCCTCGATCTTCTACTGTAGTCCCAGGTCCTCACCCAGCAGCTTCGATTGGCTCGGCTTCGAACCTAAAGTCGCTTTCCCCGAGCGATTTGGATTCTCCAAGAAGGAACATGGCCTATGTCACCGCACGATCACAGCCAACCCAACTCTACGCATAGGAGTAGCAGCCTTCCGAAAGAGATGTGAATCAATGGATGCTATGCGTGAGTGTTTCATTTTTCTTAAGCCAAACCTTATTAAGTTTTATTAGGGGGTGATCAATCAATTTAGCAATTAATAAGCAGTCATAGCAAGTAAACAAATTATTTAAACAAACAATTTGAAGTTGCGATATTCTTAATTCTCATTTCACGCATAAACATAGAATCACATAAATACTCATAATCCCAAAATCCCCAAATATATCCATTTTTATCTTCTCTTAGTATACTAATGCTACTACTTTACAAGCACAAGCAAGGTAACGAATTTAAGAGGAATAACTCACTCATCCATTTCGAGATCTTCTTAGTCGTAGTAATCCTCAGGAAGGGTAATCTTGTATCTTTCGTCACCTAGATAAAACAAATACCCGGATAAGTATTTCATAGAAATTCTACTTGAACTTTCTAATTCTATTTCACTATGTCTGTCAAATTCGTATAAAATGAAATTCCAATTTAAAATGGCCATAACTTGCTCATTTTAACTCGGAATTTCGTATATAATATACCGTTTTCTACCTATTCGAAAAGATCTACCCATTTCTAAGGTTATCTTTGTCATATAAGGTCATTGGGTTCCGAAAACGTTGGGTACAGATTTAAAACGAATATTTCTAAACTTATGCAAATCCATTTTCTAACTCAACTTCATTAAAAAATCCTTTAGTAAAAAAAATATATATATATATATATATGTATATATAATTGATAAATCCTTTGAGTATATAGATAAGTTCACTTTATATGCAAAATTTCTAATGGTAGTGTCTCAACAATTTATTTCATACAACAATTTATTTTGAGTTGTTAAAACCTTTACTTTGACAATTTCTTTTCAAGTTTTTTAAAAAACTTTATATTTTATAGGTTATTATAAATGGGTATATTCTTATTTTATTTTCTTCATCCTTTTCCAAAAACAATTAAATTTTTCTTTAACCTTTAGTCTTGCATAAATTTTACTTCTAGTGATAAAAGATCAAATTTATCAAAATTGCATTAAGTTGTTGAAAACCATTTTATGAATTTGTATTTGGAATGGTTTTAGAGATTGAGTCTTGTCTTCTTATATTTATTATATAAG
Source organism: Combretum micranthum (assembly GCA_024138025.1). Taxonomy (NCBI): domain Eukaryota; kingdom Viridiplantae; phylum Streptophyta; class Magnoliopsida; order Myrtales; family Combretaceae; genus Combretum; species Combretum micranthum. Next base: position 71,079 of record JAMXBD010001862.1, read on the forward strand.
TTTTTGTTTTCTAAAACTTGTTCTTTTATTTCTTTTGGAAAGAATCCTCTTTATTGATAAAATCCTTTGTTTTTAATCTTACCCTATTCATATTCCTTGATAATAAGTTTTCTTCTTTAAAAGCTTGAAAATCATTATTTTCCTAAGTGGGTTTATAACTTTGTTGAATTCATCTTAACTTTGAAAACTAGTTTGTTTCTTAGCTTTTTTATGGAGTGAAAAAGAGTTTAAATCTTAAGCTTTTTGTAAAAACTTTGAATATTAACAAATTATTTTACTAAAACTTAGGTTACCATAATATACAAAGAAAATATTTATTCCTTATGTTTCTTTGGTAAAGTTATCTTTGTTATTTGAGAAAAACTGAGAGAAAACTTGTATTACTTTATTTTTATGTTGATAATAACTTCATTATTTTGTGACAAATCACATAATAGAAAATTTGGTTTTAAGTTCCTTTAGTAAAGTAAAATTCTAATTTCAAATTAGTTGAGACAATATCATTATGTAGATGCAAGTATTATGAGCATGTAAAATAATAAAAACATAAGAAAATACTAGAAACAAATAATAAGTAAGAAAGTAAAATATCAAGTATTGGGAACCTTAGCTTCATCAAGGTATCCCGTCAAGTATTAGGAGCCTTAGCTTCATCAAGGCATCTCGGACTAAGAATGGACTAGTCCCAAAAGATTAAAGAAAATAAATAAAAGATTGTTTTGACTTGATATGGATAAGTCTAAGACTAGAAGGACTAGTCTTAAAGAATAGCATGAAATAAATAAATTGCAAAGCATGAAATTTAAATAAATAACAAGTGAGCTTATATGCTCTAAAGATTATATATATATATTATATTAGTTATATATGAATAAGGAATTAGCATTATAACAACAATAAAATCAATATAAAATGATAAAATAAGAAGTTTATGTACAAGAACAAAACGTGAACATGTTGTTGCTTTTACTACTCATATGAGTTCAAAACAAGACCATAGTCATGTTAAGTTACATGACATGAGAAAATAAATGGTTGGAAGAAATCTTTACCTAAAGTGTTTGTGTGGTATGAAGATGGTAGATGAAAGGGGCATTATGTGAGTAGTGATATGTGGTAGATAGTTTATGTATAAGGAATGATTTTTGTGAGGAATTGGTTTAAGGAGTTTTGGTAGGGAGAATTCTTGAAGAGAGGATTTGTGGAGAGATTTTGAGAGAGTTTTGATAGTGAAATGAATTGTGTGAAAGAATGAAGGAAGAAGGGGTATTTTTAGAATTTTGGAGTGAAAATTAGATGTAATTAAATAAAATGGAAAAGAAAATAAATTGTGATGGATTGAGAGAGAGAGGCGTCGGTTTGCTTTAGTAGAGGGGAAGAAATTGATTTGTTTTATTTGTTTTATAATAAAAGTAATGTAAAAGTGTTATGTGAATAAAGTTGTATTAGAAATATAAAAAGTAAGAAATAGGTATGTAGGTAGTAAGAAATAGGTGTAAGAAAAAGTAGACATAGTGAAGTAGTAATGAATAGTAGAAAAGTACTATGAATAGTAGACTAGACAATTAAAGTACCGTAGTAATAAAAATATGCGTAATAATGCGATATCTGTAATTTTTAGCTACCGAAAAATTCTAAAACTGATATTTTTAAAACCTTATATTTTTACGAGTCTATTGGTGTTAATGAAATATTTTTAATATTCCGAGCTCGGGACACACTTTTCGAGAACTGATCCCGTTTGAGTCCGAGGACACTCGAAATTCGCGAATCTGATATTTTTATGTTACCCTATATTATTACGAACCATTTTAAGCCATTAACTTAATTTCGTTTTCTAGGGTTTGAGAATGCGGATTGCCGGATCTTAACACTAGGGTTTGTTATAAGCTTTGTTGACTTTTAGAGTTTCGGTTTGACTTCCGGTTTTGTTGAGTTATTCGTAAGATCATAAAATTTTTGAGTTTTGACCGTTTTATATTTTTATCTCGATATATATGGTTTTTCTTATTTTATTTGTGATTATTTAATAGTCTTTAGTTCTCGGGATCATTTAACCGAGTCTAGGGTTATGAGTTGACTCAGTTTGCTTTTGGTAAAAATTGAAATTTCTGATTCTGAAATTTACCAAAGGATTTAAGATCTTATCATTTCTTTGTTAAGCGGTATTTATATATCATTTTGATTTGCGTTTTAGGAATCGGGTAGATGATTTGGTTGGCGTACGGATGTTGATTCAACCGATAGTTGGATTTTATATTTTGTTTCAAGGGTTCTCGTTTTCTCAAGACTAAGAATTCTTGTGTTTGACTTGATTTAGAAATTGGTTTTAACTTGAGTCGATTTTTGGGATTTAAATTTTTAATATTAGACTTCTAGGATTATTTTTTATGAATTACGAAATTTTCAGGGTTTACAGATTGATAAATTACCATATAAAACTATATGATAAAAATATGTAACAAATGAAAGAGTTTTGGCTTAAATTATATAGAAGATAGAAAGAATATATTTAAATAACAATGATGATTCTTTCCTTTAGTCAATATTCTTAAATGCAATGGTAAGTCAATTTCCTTAAATAAAATGATCAAATAATAATATTAGAGAGATTGATAAATTACCATATAGAGGTATATGATAAAAATGTGCAACGAATGAAAGAGTTCTATCTTAAATTATATAGATAGATATAGAATAAATAGCAATAATGATTCTTTTCTTTAGTTAATATTCTTAAATGCAATGATAAGTTTATTTCCTTTAATAAAATGATCAAATATTAATATAAGAGAGGTTGATAAATTACAATACAAAACTATATGATAAAATGTGCAACGAATAAAAGAGTTTTGGCTTAAATTATGTAAAAGATATAGATAGATAGAAGATAGAAAGAATAGATTTAAATAGCAATGATGATTTTTTTCTTTAGTCAATATTTTTAAATACAATGATAAGTTTATTTCCTTAAATAAAATGATTAAATAATAATATTAGAGAGATTGATCAATTACCATATAAAATTAGATGATAAAAATGTGTGACGAATAAAGGTTTCTGGCTTAAATTATATAGAAGAAGATATGTAGATAGATAGATATAGATTAAATAACAATGATGATTCTTTTTTTTTAGTCAATATTATTAAATGCAATGATAAGTTTATTTCCTTAAATAAAATGATCAAATATTAATATCAGACAGATTGATAAATTACCATACAAAACTATATAATAAAATGTGCGACGAATGAAAGAGTTTTGGCTTAAATTATATAGAAGATATAGGTAGATAGATAGAAGATAGAAAGAATAGATTTAAATAGCAATGATGATTTTTTTCTTTAGTCAATATTTTTAAACACAATGATAAGTTTATTTCCTTAAATAAAATGATTAAATAATAATATTAGAGAGATTGATCAATTACCATATAAAACTAGATGATAAAAATGTGTGACGAATGAAAGGTTTCTGGCTTAAATTATATAGAAGAAGATATGTAGATAGATAGATATAGATTAAATAGCAATGATGATTCTTTTTTTTAGTCAATATTATTAAATGCAATGATAAGTTTATTTCCTTAAATAAAATGATCAAATATTAATATTAGACGGATTAATAAATTACCATACAAAACTATATGATAAAATGTGCGACGAATGAAGGAGTTTTGGCTTAATTTATATAGATATGATAGATACATAGAAGATAGAAAGATTAGATTTAAATAGTAATGATGATTCTTTTCTTTAGTCAACATTCTTAAATGCAATAATAAGTAATTAATTCACACTTATGGCATTGACTGAATAATTATTCATTTTCCTTTGGCACTCATACCCTCCTTTATTCTCTCTTACGACTTTCCTTCGTCTTTCTTTTACTTTCCTTTTTTGTGCCATCCGCATTCGTTTCGTCTTCCATCATTCAACACCTCTCTCTCAATAACTCTTTTTATAGCCTCTAACTCTCTATATATACTCCTACTCCCTCTTAATCTGATGAAGAAATAATAATAAAAAAACACGAGCTTGATCATATTCTCAATTAAAATATTTAAAAAAAAACCCCATGGCAGCAAGCATTAATTCCTTCGTCATCGAATTCTTCTCTTTCTTCAGCTGCTTCGTTTTCCCAGAAACGACTGACAATCACAGCTGCTGTGAAAAACCGACCAAGAAGCGCAAAGCCTCGCGGGTCTCGCTCTTCAAACCCCCAAAAGCACACTCTTCCTCATGGCCCTACATCAAGCACATTTTCTCCAAAACCAAAACACACAATGACCAGATACTATCGAGATTCGAAGAACACAGGAGATGTGCATCGCCGACAGCAACGAGCTGCTGAGGTTCCATTGTTCGATGTTCATAGGGCTTGATGGAGAGAGAGTTCCTTTAATAAAGACTAAAGCACTTGAATTTACTAGTTAAATTTCAATTGAACTATGCATGTACTTTTTAGTAACACCGAAACTAATAAAATTTTACTTATTTATTTATTCCAAAAGTCAAAGCACATCATTGTATACTTGTGTCCGCAAGCAACACTTTGATTTAATTTGTTACGTCATACTTTTTTTTTTTAGTCGCCATTACACCATACGTTATGTTAAGGAAGAGACATTAAAGAAAAGTACGTAAGGGAAAATTTTTTTAGAGATACCATTTGAGCAATAAGCTTTCTGTCCTCTATATATGTAGCCTGGAAGTATTTGCTTCAGTTGATTTGTCTTATCCCTTTCTTCTTGTTGGAAATAAAAATTTAGGGCCTTTAAGGATTGCCTCTTTTCTATACACCACCACCACCCCTCCACCCCCCCCCCCCCCCCCCCCCCCCCCCCCCCCCCCCCCGGCCCTGCCAAACAACAAATATTTATTTGTATCCATTCTGAATCTATTAGAAATCTAACATTTCAAAAACTATTGTATCTTATTTGTTTCTATTTCAAACTTGATGTTTGAATGGATTGTCTTTTTAGTATCTTATCATTCATTGGGAAATGAAAATTGAGAAATAAAAGTTTACTTACCATTAAGGTAAAAGATTTTAAAATATAATATCATTACTTGAAAAATGAATTTTGATTGGAATTTTTTTTCCATATTTTACTTTTGCAAATGCATGTTTTGAAGGTAATATCTGCTATAAAAAAGATGAAAATAAGATGTACCGAAAAGGCATATTTTAGATTCTATTCAGTTTAGATGTCTCATGCCTATCCTATATTTTTTATGGTGAATTCTTTCTTTAGTGAAATGAATAGATGGTTACTTATTAGGCAAAAACTCCTAGTAATTTGCCTGATTTCTTGATCAATCAGTAAGATGGTGTTGAATGGAAACCAGGACTGTGGAATAAAACCTATTAGATAAGTATAGTCAAATCGGATCTTTGAAATTTTCTAGCTAGAGCACTGCTCTATTTTTAAATTCTTTGGTTGTTGATGGGATTCTTATGGGTATCATTTTGGCAATCATCTTATCCAAAACCATGGTGGGCTTGGCCCTCCAACAATTGCTCAAGTGATAGTGCTTTGCAATTCACTTCTGTAACTTATACAATTCTTAAATTATCGGATTGGTTACTGCAACCAACTAATGTTTGACTATTTTACACATCCATCCTTACTTGCAAGCATGAAGTGAACTAGATTCATCCCTAAATCATCTTTTCATTTTGTCTCCACCACATCTGTCCTGGCCACTAGCCAAGAGGCATAAGTTAAAGTGGTTGTGCAAAAAGAAATTTCATTGTCATTTACCACAAGATACCATTTAAGTTGATTTTCTCTATCTTTTAGGTGAGAATCTTATTTTGGAGAATTTTTTCTTGCACAATAGCTTGCATGCCCTTCAAATCTCATTACTATAAGTCTATCATCTATGGTTGGTCCAATACTTGTAAAATGGTATCCTATGAAATGTTGATCTCTCACTGGAATTTAGACTAGCGTACCATATGAAAGACATAAAATCATCCAGTTGAATGCTCCACTGGACAAGATTCGTGTGCTTTGTCTTTGCATAAGTTATCCACAATTAATGAAGGCACGTCACAGTGTGATATATGATTCCTTTAGACTTTTTTTCTTTCCTTGTGATCATTCAAATGTAGGAATCTCTTCTCATGATGTCCTCTGCTTCTAACAGGGAGGTGTTCAGAGGGTGCATTTGTTAGATGGAACTATTGGTGGGGTTATCTTGCTGGAATTGTTTCAGTGAGATGGCATAGGAACTATGGTTGCTACGTATGAAACTATAATAGAAACGGTCGTGACTTTTCCATTCCCATCAATAACTTGCTCCAATTATTTTGAGTAGTTGAAATAGATATGTTATTGTCGGAAGATCATTTTAGAATTTGAGAAAATATCTTTTTGTTGTAGTTGATCTATTTCCAGATACTTCTGCAGTGGGTAGATGTTATGGTATCACAAATTCTTCATCCATTTGCTTCACTTAATGCAAAGGCAGACAGTCTGATTGAATTTAAATTATGGATTTGCTTGTCAGGTCCTAGCTTGACTGTCTTTTCAGTCTTGCATCCTTTCTGAGATTTTGCATTTCTGATTTCAATGCAAGATTATTAATGTGGCCGATTCTCGTATCTATTATCTAACTGGTTTTCGACTTCCTAACATTCTATAAAATTTTGGACCATGTTTGTCTTCACACTATATTTATAAATAGAAAGGATCTTATATAAAACGCTTTACAAAATGGTGGGGTGGCAATGTTTTTAGCTAATTTGTTTCGGGAAATGAAGTCTGATCATTTCAAATGACATGGTTTCCTCCATAAATGGGGGACAACATATTTTGGGTTGCAGTATAGCTGAAATTGTTGAGATTGAAGCTGCTGAATAAGCACTTGGTTCTATATAACCAAAGTCTATTTAGGCAGAGAAACTGACTTGTAAAAATTGAGCAGTGTATACAAAAGGAATATCTGTGCAAATAAGCTCTAGGGTGTTATCTTTAATTTTACTAGAAAGCTTTGTTCATATTGAGCCATGTTTGTAGTTGCCAGCTATACTATTCCTGGCCTAGAATCTCAAGCAAAGTGACTCAAGGAAAACACATGCGATATATCTAGTTGTCGTTCGACAAGAACAGATGAGTGCAACTTTTGAGCAGGCTTAATGACAAGTTTTATTCACAAGTTAAAGAACTTTGCCAGGTCAATGTGACACCTAAAAATAAAAAAATAATCATCTGTTTAGTTTTCAACGTGACGATTCTAAAGATTAAAGTAGTAGTTATCTTCTTTTTGAGTCTTTGAAATTCTGAAGAATTTACAATGATGCATGGAGCAATTCCTTTCAGTCTTAGTTTCAATTTGATTTCGCAATTTTTAAACCTTTTTTTCTCTATTTGAAGTGATCTTTATGAAGGAACCCGGATGGCTTCTGAGACAGACATTAGTGGAGTTAGACAGATAATAAAACCTCTGGAAGATAATGGCACTTTGGTTGAAGGACTGATGAGGAGGTTTGCTCTCTTTTTTTAGAGATTTTCTTTAGCAGATTATATATTTTCTCCTAATATGTAATTGAGCAGTTATTACCAATATTGATCCGATGTGCTTCCACTTATTCTTTTGTCTAGTTGGTTGAGGCATCGAACTCATTCATTGTTGTTGAGAGAGAAGGTCAGATCATTGCATGTGCTGCTCTTTCCTTACTTTGAGGAAAAGTGCGGCGAGGTGGCTGCAATTGCTGTATCTCCAGAGTGCTGTGGTCAAGGACAAGGAGATAAGTTACTTGGTAAGCATCAAGTATATTCGAGCAATGGCCTTCTGATGTTCCTGTTTTTGCTGGGTGACCTATTATACTGATAAACTAACATCCTAAATGAATGGAAGTATTTCTGTGCTTATTTGCAAATTATATGAAGATTATAAGAAGTGTCTTTGTACATGTTGAATTTTCCATTTTTTCACTGTTGTTGAAAATGAACTGAGATCATATGTAGAAGATAAGTGATGTGCTTCTTTTGTACGACTACATATTAGTAATGGGTTTTTTGACACTTAAATTGGACCAGTTACTCCTCTAATAATTCTTTGTCCAAAGATCAGAGTCCATGTGTCACGCCCAAGGGGTACCCTAAACGTAACAGTCCACCACACTCAATGTTAAAGCTTAAGTATGACAACCTTAACCACTCCCAGAAGCTTTGATATTAAGTGTAAGGCGTGCTCTCACAAATTTAGAGGACCGTCTATGGAATTATGAAGCTTAAGAAGATATAATAACAGATTAAAAAAAGAGGATTCATAATATTTGTTGATTCATAACAATGATCTTATAAAACTTAGGGCATTCTCCAATCACAAATCTAATACAAGGATAATTCTACATCTTGTCCAACATTAAACTTCATCTAGAAATTCCTTAACCAAAATGAGATAATTGGCTGCAGGGTCCACGTGGCCTCAACCACAAATAGGGGAACTGCAAAAGATATCTATAAGAGTATAAGCTAATAGGCTTAGTGAGAACTATTTCCATTAATAACTTCTTATAATGAAAACTCAAACAAGTTATTTAAACAAACATATGAAATGCAACATACACGTGGGCAAATAAAGCATATAGTTTTCTGGAAACTATATGTTGAATGGATTTACGCCCTCCATTCGGGGTTTGGTGACCCATAACCTCAAAACAAGTAGTTTTAGTTAAAAAGATTTATGCTTTCGATCAATATCGCCAAGCATATTAGGTCTACTTGAATTGAGTCTTGCTTTCGGACTTTCCGCCAAGCATTTCCTTTATGTCGCCAAGCAATCGCTTTCGGTCACTCCGCCAAGTGTTGCTTTTGACCTACGCTACAGTCCTTCTCACCCAAGGATAATAACCCAATGCAATGTGACTCACTTCATGGTATACATGAATCCATCTATTTATGGTGTTATAGCATCATTATTATCAAATTTAAGATGATCATAGAATCTCATACAAATCAATTATACTAAAACAAACATTAAATCAATTCTGGTCTCGATATTCTTAGGATTCTTTCAACAAATTATCTTACATACATATCCATTTGTCTTTTCTTAATTCTAGTGCGACTAGATTACAAGCACAATCAAGTAAAGCAATTTAAGGAAATAAACTCACGATGCCTTGTCGTCAATCCTTCTAAATGGTGAGTTGCTTACACAATCCTCTTAATCGAAATAGTCCTCGGGGTCTAGGTATCCGTCCTTGGAATCACCTAGTGATAAGATCATATTATATACAACTTGTTGATGTTCAAAAGAGAGAATGGATACTTGTTTTGATTAAAATTCATGTTTCAGGTCTAATTTGGACAAAGAAATCAAAACAAGAAACTTTGGAGTGAAAAATGAAAAATTCAAAGATACGCCGGCATTTCAAACTTCAAAGCCGCCGGCGTTCAGATGGCTTACAAGATGCACTCACCCAAAGCCGTTGCTTACACTGCCAGCTTTGCAAGGATTGACACAACCAAATTTACGCCGCCTCAAAGCTGCCGTGTAGAAGATGAATGGATCAACGTCCATTGAAGGCCGGCAGCTCAGAGTTCAAAAGTCACCACACAAAAGGAGTTACAACCTACGCCGGCTACTAAGCCGCCAGCGTTGAAGCAGTATAGATCAAGGATCAGAAGCGACAAGTAGACAACACATGCTTGAAGGCATTTGAAGAGACCAAATATCCTGGAGTATTTAAGCTGGTGTCAAAGCCGCCGGTTTTGAGACAGCTGTCGTTATAAATTGGCCCAACCTTTCATTTCTCATCATATACGCCGGCGAGATCTATATCTAAGCTGTCGGCGTAGAAGCGGCCTACCCTTGTAACCGAAGTTGAAAGCTGCCAGTACACTGCTGCGCAAAGAAGAAAATGAGTATACGCCGTCTGTAAGCCGCCACGTACGATCTGTAACTGTCGACGTATATTGTGAAACTGCAATTTTCATTTAATGCTTGCACGAAATTTTTCCTATAAATAGAGGACTTCCCCACCACCCCCCCTCCCCCCCTCTCACTCAAAGCATAACAAACAAGCAGAAGCAAAGTATAAAAAATAGTCTTAGCATTTTCATAGAGATTTGTGAGAGGATTTAAGCTTTCAAGAATTGTAATTGAAGATTGCGAAGCAAAGTAGTATAAAAATCTAATCTCTTTCTTATGCAATTCATTTATCTGAAATTTTTGTTTTTAATGTTATCAATTACATATTCTTATTTGATTGTTGAATCAACATCTATGAGTAGCGAAACGTAGTATAAAAATATCTAATCTCTTTCTTATGCAATTCATTTATCTGAAATTTTTGTTTGTAATGTTATCAATTACATATTCTTATTTGATTGTTGAATCAACATCCATGAGTAGCGAAACGTTTCTTTGTGGGAAGTGATGAAATCATAATTTTGCTAAAATGATTATTGAATTTATAGTATAGGATTGTTAAAATTATGGAATATTTGTATTGAATCCTAATTATCTATTTCATTTCTAATTGAAATTTAATTGATAAGAATTCTGATGATTTGGAAAAAGAATTAGAATTCATAAGAATTCATGAACTGAGATTAAACAACAATTGTGGAAACAATTAAGTTTAATATTAATTTAGAAATTGTTCCATCTACTTCATGCAATATTTTATTTTAATTTCTCACTAAGGAATTAGGAGAAGTTAATTTAGGATATTAGACAATTATAGAATTGGAAAATTTATAATTGTGAATTAGATTCCATTGATAATTTGTATAGCGGAAGCTAATAGATTATTTTATGGTTCACTAGAACTTGATAGTTTTAGGACTTTACAATTTCTTACAAATATCCATAATCTTAATTGTTCATATAATGTAAATTCAGCATGATTAGTAAAGATTAGGATAGATTCTGTGCCTTCCCACATTCATCTTATATAACTTCTCACAATCTCATTGCATTCATATAGATAGAATTAGTTAGTTTATTGATAAGTTTTGATTGCCTAAGTATTAGTATAAGCTAATACCAATCTAGTAGTTAATTTAGTCCTTGTGGGAACGATACCCAACTCACTTCTATATTACTTGATCAAAACCCAGTACACTTGCTGGTAGTATCTGAATTTATATACACATTCCATTCAGATCACCTAGTCAAAGAAAATATCGAAAATGAGTATTCCTTGATGATTTTCTTGAATTTTGACAAAACAATGTCATGAGAACGTCAAAGTTCGTATAAAGAAGAATTCCAATTTAAAATAGCCATAATTTGGTTATTTTAACTCGGAATTGTGCATATAATATACCTATTTCTACCTACTTGAAAAAATCTACCCATTTCTAAAACTATTTTTATCAAACTAAACCATTTAGGCCCCAAAATAGTGGAGATCGGATTCAATACGAATTTTTCTATCCCAAAAAAAATTTTGTTTCAAACTTTAAATCATTCAAAATTTGTTTGATAAATACTTAGTTATCTATATAGTTGAAAAATTCTCTTTTTATAGCTACTTAGCTCATATTTATTCATGCTTAAGTGTTTGTTGTCCAATCATGTTTCTTGAGTAAAACAATGTCAATTAGGAGTTTAGAAAAATATAGATTACAAGAATCCATTTTGTAAATATTTTTTAATGAATATTTTGATTCTTCTTGTTTTCGAAGAATTACTTTATGTTTGACTTATTATTTTTCCTAGATAACCTTTTTCGAAAAGTAATTTTCTTCTTTTCTAAATTCTCTACATTAGTGCTATTTTGCCTATTTATTTTCTATACAATTTTTCTTTGCCCATTTGTTTGAAATGATCTTAATTTGAAAATTCTCATTCCTTTCTCATAAGGTTTCCTTTATTTATGTTTTCATAGAAATCATTTTTGTATCAAAAATCATTTTCTTTTTTGAAAAACAAAGTGATATAGAAATGATTTAAAAAGTTTTTCAAAACAAAAGTAGTTTCTAAAATTTTAATGTGTTCTTCTTATAACTTGGAAAGAAACGACTTTATTTTTTGTTATACTATAGATTTTACATTTTATATATAGAGCTTGGAAAAATTTGAACAACAATCTTAGTAGCATTATCTATGAGAATATAATAACAAGCAAAAATAGCATAAATAATAAATAAGGTCAAGTATTGGGAGTCTTAGCTTCTTCAAGGCTCCCGAGACTAAGAGGTAGGCTAGTCCGAAAAGAAAAGTAAAATGAAAGAAAGAAAAATTTATTTTGACTTGATGAGAACAAGTCTAAGACTATAGACTAGTCTTAAAATAGCAAGAATTAAATAAATTGTAATGAAAGAAATAAATAAATTACTTTGCATGGAAATAAATAAATTACAAGTGAGCTTATATGCTCTAAAGAATATATATATATATATATAAATACACAATAATACTTAGATATAATAACAATAATATGAACAAAATAACAACATAAATATAAATAGATTTTCATGAATAAGAACAATACATGAACATAGTGTAGCTTCTATAACATCGAGTTTTTTTTTTTAACTCACACCATGGTCATGTAAAGTTATAAGACATGAGAAGAAGAAATGATAAAGAAAAGTTTACCTAAAGAAGGTTTTTTTATTGTTATGTGGTTATGAGTTTTGTGTAGGTAAAAAGTGGTTTTGAGATTATTTTGAGAGAGGTTTGGGAGGATATTTGGAGAGAGTTTTGAGAGAAGAATTTGAGAGAGTTTTTGTAGAGAATTTGTGAGTAGTAATTGTGTGAATGAAGTGAAAGAGGAGGGGGGTATTTATAGGAAATGAAGAGCGAATTTAATTGAGAGAGGGGGTGGGGGGTGGGTGGCGTCGGTCATACATTGGGAGAGAGAGTGTTTTATTTTGTATTTTTATTAAATAAATATAATATTAAGTAAGGTTAGATGTGAAAAAAAGTTATGAGAAAGGTAAAAAGTAAAGGTTATAGGTTATGGTATTTGTAAGAGTAGGTGTAAGAAAAAGTAGAGATAAAAGAATAGTGTAGAATAGTAATGAATAGTGTAATGTAAAGTAGATATGACAATCTAAGTACCGGTAGTAAGAAAATACGCGTATAATTGCGATATCTGTTATTTTTAGTTACCGAAATATTATGAAACTGATATTTTTTAAATCCTTATATTTTTACGAGTCTAATGGTATATTCGGAATATTTTTTTCTATTCCGAGCCCTAGGACATGTTTTTTCAAGAACTGTGTCTGATCGGGTTCAAAATGATTCGTGGTTTTACTAAACTGATCTTTTTAAGCTTCCTTAGGTAATTACGCACTATTCTACATACTAAACTTCTACTTACTTTCTCGAGGTTTGTCACGCCCCAACAGGTACCCTAAACGTGATAGTCCGCCACACTCAATATTAAAGCTTAACTATGACAACTTTAGTCATTCCCAAAAGCCTTTTATATTAAGTGTAAGGCGTACTTTCATAACTTTAGAGGACCATATATGGAATTATGAAGTTTGAGAAGTTATAAATAGCACATTTAAGAAAAGAGGATTCATAATAATCATTTATTCATATCAATAATTTTACAAACTTAGGGACATATCCCCTTGATCACTAATCTATTACATGAGTATTTATACATCATTTCTAATACTACACTTTATCTAAATTTCTATTACCCAAAAAGGAATTACCTGCCCGCAGGGTCCACGTGGCCTTAACCATTAGTAGGGAAACTGCAAAAGATATCTATTGGGGTATAAGCTAAAGGCTTAGTGAGAACTATTTTCCATAAATAACTTCTTGTAACAAGATTCAAACAAGTTAATTAATCAAACATATGTAATGCAACAAACACGTGGGCAAACAAGCATATAGTTTTTCGGGAACTATATGTTGAATGGATTTGCACCCTCCATTCGGGGTTTGGTGATACATAACCTCAATTCAAGTAATTTAAATTAAAAAGTTTTCATGCTCGTGAGCACTCATCGCCAAGCATCCCGAATCTACTTCATTGGCCTTGCTTTCGGATCTTCCGCCAAGCATTTCCCTTAAGCCACCAAGCAATCGCTTTCGGATCATCCGCCAAGTGTTGCTTTCGACATGAGCTTACTATCCTTCTCACCCGAGGATAATAACCCAAAATGCAATGTGACTCACTTCGTGGTATGTATGAATTCATTTTCTTATAAAGTCATAGCATAATTATTTTTAAATTTAAGGCGATCAAGAAATTTCATACAAATCAATACTATACTAAAATAATCATTTAAAACAATTCCAGCTTCGATATTCTTAATAATTCTTTCAAGGAATTATTTTACATACACATCGGTTTATCTTTTCCTAACTCTAATGCAACTAATTTACAAGCACAACAAGTATAGCTTTTAATGGAAATAAACTCACGATGCCATGTCGACTATTCCTCTAGGTGGATGAGTCATTCACACACTCCACTTAGTTATAATAATCCTCGGGGTAAAGGAATCCTTTCTCGGGGTCACCTAACCAAAGAAAATACCCATAATAAGTATTTCTTGATAATTTTCTTAAGATTTGACAAAACAATATCAAAAGAACGTTAAAGTTCGTATAAAGGAATGTTCCAACTTAAAATGGTCATAACTTGGTCATTTTAACTCGGAATCGCGCATATAATATACCGATTTCTACCTACTCGAAAATATATACCCATTTCCAAAATTATTTTCATCAAACAAAGCCATATAGGCTCCGAAACAGTGGTGACAAAATTCACCACGGATTTTCCAAGCAAAAACAACCTTGGTTCAAGAAATCAAAATTTGTTTGATAAATACTTAGTTATATATATAGTTGAAAAATTCTTTTTTTTATATACCTATATAACTCATATTTAAGCATGCTCAAGTGTTTTGTTGTCCAATTTTTCCTAATTAAAACAGGGTTGAATGACTATGGTTTTCAAAAATTGTTTTTGTAGATTTTTTTTTTTTGAAATGAATACCTTGTTTCCTTTTGTTTTCTAAAAAAGGCTTTATGTTGGTTTTATTACTTTTCCTAAGTAACCTTTTTGAAAATAAAATTTTCTACTTTCTAAGTTACACTAATACTATTTTGAAGTTCTTAAGAAATATGTTATTCTTCATATTTATTTTTCTTGTGCAAATTCCTTTGTTTATTTGTTTTTGTAAAAATCTTTATTTGAAATTTCTCATTCCTTCCTCATATCTTATGTTTTTCATAAAATCATTCATGCATGAAAATTCGTTTTATTCATAAAAACAATGTAGAACAATTAAGAACTTTTTGTAGTAAAACTAGTTTCTAAAATCTTATTGACTTCCTCTTGTAACTTGAAAAGGAATAACGTTATTTTTGTTTTCAACCCATAGATTTTCTTTGCTTATTTGTTTGTAAAATCTTTACTTGAAAATTCCTTAGCCATTCATTTTATTTATCTTTATAAAAAGAACCATTTTTTGTATCAACAATTATTTTCTTTTGAAAAACAAGGCGGAGTAATAAAGTTTTTAAGTAGCTTTTTAATGTTGTTTCTAAAATTATAGTGGGTTCTTTTTATAACTAAAAAGGAAATGAGTTTTTCTTTTGTTATCTTATAGATTTTATACTTTACATAAAGTTATTTCTAAGTGACAAAAATTCTTCCTTTGTTTAATCATTTTTAGAAATTAAAATTTTTGGACAACAATCTAAACGAACATGAGTATGAGAATAATAGTAAACAAAATATCATAAAGCATAAATAATAAAGTCAAGTATTGGAGTCTTAGCTTTTTCAAAGCTCCCGGGACTAAGAAATAAACTAGTCCCAAAATAAAATAAAATGAAAGAAAGAAAAACTTGTTTTGACTTGATGAGGACAAGTCTAAGACTAGAGACTAGTCTTAAAATAACAAAGAATAAGTAAATAAATTGCAATGGAATAAATAAATAAATTGCTTTGCATGAAATAAATAAATTACAAGTGAGCTTATATGCTCTAAAGAATATGTATAATATATAGATAATAATATATTAACAATAATTAAAACAACATAAACATAAATGGATTGGCATGAACAAGAACAATACATGAACATAATGTAGTTTCCATAACTTGTAGTCTTTTGAAAACTCACACTATGGTCATGTAAAGTTATATGACATGAAGAAGAAAAAGAAATATGAAGTGGTTACCTAAAGAAAGCTTTGGTATGGTTATGTGGTTATGGGTTTTGGTTTGTTGGTAGAAGTTGTTGTAGAATTATTTGGAGAGAGTTTTGGGATGGTATTTTGGGAGAGTTTTGAGAGGAAAATTTGAGAGAGTTTTTGTATGAATTTATGGGTAGTGAATGTGTAAAAGAAGTGAAGGTATGAGGGGGTATTTATAGGAAAATATGGAGTGAATTTTGTGTGATTAAAATAAAGTAAAATTGAAACAAAATTGAGGGCATGTGAGAGGGGGGGGGGAGTAGCGCCGGCCATGTACCATGGGAGGGGAAGTGATTTTTTTTTTTTTTTACTTTTTGATAAATGAAAGATGTAATGTGTAAGATAGATGTGAAATAAAGTTATGGGAAAGGTAAAAAGTTAAGATTATAGATTATGTAGAGTGTAAGAATAGGTGTAAGAAAAAGTAGAGATAAAAGAATAGTAATGAATAGTGTAATGTAAGATAGATATGACTAATAAAGTACCGGTAGTAAGAAAATCGCGTATAATAGCTATATCTGTCATTTTTACTTCTCGAAAAAATTACAAAACTGATATTTTTGAAAAACTTATATTTTTACGAGTCTAACGGTGTATTCGGAATATTTTTACTATTTCGGGCTCTCGGATACGCTTTTCGAGAACCGTACCAGATCGGGTTCAAAGGACACCCGAAATTCACAAAACTGATATTTTTATAAAACCTATGGTTATTACGAACTATTCTAGCTAATTATCCCAACTTCGTTTTTCAAGGCCAAAGAAAACGATAATGCCGGATTTAATTGGATACGGTAAACTAGGGTTTTGTTGACCTTTAGGGTTCCGTTTGACTTCTGGTTTAGGGTTTTATGCCAAACCGATTCTGAAAATTTGGGGTTTACAGGGTTGCTTATTCGGGATTGCCGGACTTAAGCTATTACGTCTAACTAGGGTTTTGTTGACTTTAGGGTTTCGATTGACTTCCAGATTAGGGTTTTAAGATAAACCGATTCCAAAAATTTGGGGGTTTGCACCATGGATTGGTAGATGCAATAATCTAAGCTAACTGAAAGCTTTTTATTGCCAGTTACCCATCATCCTCCAACTTACAGAAAATAGAAGCCGAACTCATTCAATATCCAGATGATTTATGTGTAGTTAATATCCAGCACTAGTTCACTTGATCAGAGTCAAGTAAAAGGGAAAAACAAGAACTTCGAACCTTTCTCGGTTGTCTGTCTACATATAAATTGGTTATTAGAAGTTTAGCAAAACTTCTATTAGTGCAACGGTAGTTGTTTTGTTGCATACCTTGTTCATTAGTACGGATGACATGGTGTTTATCTTATGATGTATGAATATTCATACCACTGATGATGAACTAAACTTGCAGATTATCCCGAGAAGAAAGCATCATCCCTTGGACTGGAGAAGCTTCTCTTGCTAACGACGCGGACTGCTGACTGGTTTGTGTCACGCCCCAAAGTGTGCCCTATACGTGACAGTCCACCACACTCAACATTTAAACTCAAGTAAGACAACCTTAGTCTTTCCATGAGTTTGAACATCGGGTCTAAGGCTCGCTCTCAGCATTTATAGACTATACTTTGCTTCGTAGTAGCTTAAGGAGACATATATAGTAGTAAGAACATAAATCATGATCGTCTTACAGAGAATTATTCTATTACATAAACTAGGGGGCATACCCCCGATAACAATGCTAAGAATTCTCAAGCTCACAGAGTTCTTTGTATTATCCTTCGGACACTAGTTTCGGGAAACAAGATTAGAAATCCATTTCTACTTTTAGGTCCCGGCCTTAACAAAAGCTCCTCAACCTCTAAGATGTACCTGATGTCCCCGGGTCCTTGGAGATAGCTAAAGGTATTCATACTGCAACAAGAAACTATTGGGGTATACGCTACACTAGCTTAGTGAGTGAAAACTTCCGAATTACAATTAATACAAACATTCAAGCAAGTAATTAATCAACCAAGTGAAATGCATCAAATGAATGAGTTCAACAAACATATGACCAGCCGGAAATCATATGTGGATGGACTTGCGCCCTCCATCTCGGATTAGCAGATTTACGAATCCTCCGGTACGACGACGTTTAAGCTTACGGTCAACTGAACAACATTTTGTTTTATGGATCACGATTAACCAACATATATTCATTTTATGGATCACGAAAAACCAACAAATGCTAATGCTCCATCCCCATCGTGATATGAATGAGTTCAATTATAATGGAGGTCCAATAATAGATTAATCCAATTCTTTTAGGTGGCCAAGCAATGTTTGCAGACATTCCATTCTAACTCATCTCTACACAAACAATAACTTATCACCCGATTTCGATATTCCTTAAGTTCAATTTCGCATATCAACAACAGACAATCATAATTCCCAACTAACCCCATCATACATAATCATTCTTTTTATCTTTACCTAGCAACTAGTGCAGCTATCATTACAATCACAAGCAATAATTGAAATCGGAAGAGGAACTCACTCGACCATGGTACGCCGGTCTCTTAATAACGGTGGTCGGGCGATACGGTATCTTCGTGCTCGGGATCACCTACCAAATAAGAATAGCCTAATAAGAATTTCATCACTCAACTAATTCAAGCTATGCATCTAAACTAATCAAAGTCGTGATTCTCGCTACTTGCGGAAGTTCCAACTTAAAACGGCCATAACTTGGTCATTTTAACTCGGAATTTCGCAAATTTTATATTGATTCCTATCTACTTCGAAATATCTATCTATTTCTAATATTATTTGCAAGTTTTAAAGATATTAAGGCTACGGAACAGAAGGGTCAGATCTGTACTGTAACGTTCCCATTTCCGAAAAATTGTTTTGCATTTGATAAAAATGTTCCTAGTTGATGATTCATGTATAAATGGTATATGAATGAATTCCTAATATGAATATCATGTAATGAGCTCAATATATGCATGGTTTTGATGATCTTTGATGATGAACTCTCATGAATCTCTAATTATTAAGAATTCTATGATGATCACTTATGCAAGCTATTCTTTCCAACTGTACATTTCCTAGGGTTTTATGATTTTATTCTTGGAATTTACTTACCATCTAATTAAAAATGAGTTCTCAATATCTATACTAATCATGACCTTCATTTATGCATAAAAATCCACATTTTTCATTGGGTAAATATGTTTTTAAACAAGCTACTTACAAAAATCTGAATTTTGTAAATTTCCTTTTCTTGCATTTTCCTTATGAGAAAACTTGTTTAATGCATCAAAATTTGAAGCTTTATTATATCTATTGTCTAAGGACTCCATTTGACTCATAAAACATGCAATTTAAGCTTGGACACTAGGTGTATATGTAGGCATTACTTCAAAATACGAATTTAACATACTAATCACTATCTCAAGATTTTTCATTCTAACTCCACTACTTGTTTTACATTTTTCTCATGCCTAAACTCATCTAAACTTATGAAAATCATTCCTTAAGGACATCTATTACATATACCTTCCATTTTCCATGAAAAATATGGGTTTTAAAGTGGTTTTGGTGGTCTTTAAAGTAGGGTTCCAAAATCATCCGAATTTTCAACTAAACATTTCTAACCAAATTTTTTTTTTCAAGTTTCTTGTCCTCTATACATGTAGATCTACCATCTAACCTATCTATACATAGGTAAGGCTACATTTTTATGATCATCAATGCATGAAAATCAAAATAACATATGAACATAAATGTAGATGAAGATGTGAATGTCTAAACACTAGATCTACTAAATATAATGCATGAATCATAAGTTTCATGGCATGAACATAAATATTTATGCAAGATTCATACTTTACATGCATGAACAAGATAATATCTCAACAAAAACTCCTTTAAACTCTAAATCCACTTCTTGTGATGGCTTGATATTCTTGTACAAGTGTTTTCATGTCCCTAGCATATGCTCATTAGGATTAAATGTGAAAAACACACATGAATAGCTTTGCCATCACAAGAAAAGATAGGAATAGGGTTTAGAATCATCACCTAAAGAAGATTGGAAGATGAAATAAAGAGGAAATGAGCTTGTGTGTGTGAGTGTGAGGGGGGGGGAGGGGCTTGTCACGGCACAAAGGAGGAAGGAAGAGAGAGTTTTCTCTTTTCAAAATTTTTGGAAGAGTGAAAAATGAAGAGAGAGAGTGAAAATGAGTTTATATATTTAGTGAAGTAGGGTTTAGTTGTATTAAAAGAAGGAAAATAAAACAAATAGAGGGGGGAAAAAAGAAGGGGGAGGCGCCGGCCACATGGGGAGGAAGAGGGCTAGAGAACTAATTTTTATTTGAAATTGATATTGTGTAATAAAATGTAATAAATGATAATTTAATAGGAGACAAAAATTTCTTGGAAAAGAAAATTTAATTGAGTAGTTATAAGGATGAATAGGGTATGGGTAGTGTGTAGTGTAGGTTGTACTTGTGAATAGTAGACAAGACATATACTTTACCGGTTGTAACGAAAACATGAGAAAAGGCTATAACTGTAATTTTTACAGCCCGGAAAATTATGAAATTGATATTTTTGAAATTCTTATAAAATTACGGTTCTAATGAATATTCTGGAACATTTTTCTGAGTTCATGGTCCCGGGACACGCTTTTTCGTAATTGAGCTCGGGAAGGCCCAGAATTGAAAAATTCCTGAATTTGAAACTTCCAAAGGTTTAAAATATACTTTAGAACAATAATTCATATTCATCAAATTTATAAAACTTCTTTTATTATGAAACCGAAGGAAAGCCGAATCTAGGGTTTCTAAGCTCCTCTCACTAAGCTTGAACTAGACCGATATAGGGTTTCGTTCTCCGATTTTCGGAGTTTATTCGATTACTAGGAGAACTAGGGTGTACATTATAAGAACAATAATAAAAATTAGGTAATGAATAATATTAAGTCGTACTGGAAGACTCACTAATTACCGGTAGTAACGAAATACAATAGATTTGCAAAATCAGATAATTCTAGCTATTTGAAAATTTGTAAAACTAATAACTTAGAGATCCTATAGAAATATGAGTCTAACAGCATTAATAACATATTTTTAACATTTCGAATCTCAGGGTGCGCTTTTCGAAACCGGCACCTGATCAGATTGGAATAGGTCGGAAATTCGTTGATCTCATCCTTTAGAGTATTCTAGGCTTAAAACGAACCAATTACACCTTTTTCCTCTTATCCCAACTCCTTGGTTTAGGAGCATGGAATTGTCGGATCTAGACTACAGAGTTTCTTGGGAGTTTCAGGGACTTAGGTTTCCCGACTGATTTTTCGGTTTACACCTTTGCCAATTTGGAAACTGATATTTTATACTTATATGACATATCTAATTGGTGAGATTTATTTTAAGGTCAATTTTCATAAGTATTTAATATCTCATAACGTTCTCGGAATTCTTTGGGTTAAGTTTTATTCCCGAAGGTTAATCACTATTTACTTTCTTAACAATTTGTTTTAGGGCTCTATTTTATCTGAATTTATAAGTTGGAGTTAAATATCAAATTTGTCGTACGTGGAGGTTTTAGAATGGAAGTATACTGAGTTGCTATTTTATTTATGAGATTTCTTATTTTTCTCATGATTCAGAAATTTCCAGATTCGTTCGGAATTTGGGACTTATCGAAGTTCGATTTTTATTCAGAGTGACTTTTAGGGTTTTATTTTCAAAGTTCAGCTTTAGAATTATTTACTGAAATTTTCCAAGGCTTACAGTTTGTCTCCAATATCTTTGCTTCAACTGTGCATGCTTAAATGAGCTCTCTTAGTTTTGCTTCATTTTGTAACTTTCTAATATTTTGTTATTCAGGTTCGTAAGGCACGAGTTCTTACAGTGTCATGCCCCGAAAGGTACCCTAAACGTGGCATCCCGCCACATATAATACGAAGACTCAAGAATGACCACCTTAGTCACACAAAAGTCTTAATATTATATGTAAGGCGTCTAGCACGGTAATAGAAGACGCTTTTGGGAAGTGTGGTCTAAGCAAGTAATAATGAACATACAAGAATCCAAAAATAAAATGTTCATAACATTGATAATCAAAGATCTATTACATGATTCTTAGGGCATACCCCAGCTAAAACCAAAGATCGAAATAGCTAATAGTCTTTACAATGCTACATCAAAAGATTTCAAAGGAATTATAATTTAATGAATGCTCTTTTGTCAGTTTTAATAGAGAAATCCAATAATAACTATAAATCCTTAAATAATTTCTCTATAGGAGGAAAAAACTCATGTAATCAATAAAATTTCATACCTTCTTGTAATTGTAAAGTCTTAATCCAAAAAGAAAAAAATATAATAAAAAGAAAATATATATGATAGATATAGATGTCGTACAAGGGGACTAGTGAGGGTATATTGTGGAAATCTCTAAATTAGTCAACCAAGCATCAAGAGGAGTTGCATAATTCAACGCGAATTAAAGTAAACATAGGATAAAATGCTAGATAAATTATACTTTATTATTCATTCAAATGAGTGTGGATACAAATGAGAAAGTTCTCACTTAAATAATAAAGATGATCAAATAATAATATTAGAGAGATTGATAAATTACATTATAAAACTATATGATAAAATGTACGACGAATGAAAGGGTTCTAGCTTAAATTACATAGATAGATATAGAAGAATAGAAAGAATAGATTTTGTCACGCCCCGAAGGATACCCTAAACGTGGTAGTCCGCCACATACGGTATTAAAACTTAGGAATGACTTCCCGAAGTCACGCAAAAGTTTCCAACACCATATGTGAGGCGTCTATCACAACAATAGGAGACACCGGTGGGTTGTATAGTTTGAGATAGTAATACAGCATACAAAACTAAATAATCATCAAATTTATCATTAAGAAATACAATCCGTACATCATCTTAGGGATTTTCCCTTATAATTCTCCAAACAATCATAATAACAACTTAATCTTTCTCACAACAAAATAATACTAACATCATAAGATATTAAAGGATATTTAACCTAAGATCTTCAAAATATTTCCAGAAGCTTTTCTAATACATCATCCCTCTCGAGAATATGAAATTTTCGGGTATAAAGATATAGTCCTGTTACAACAAAGATCTATCGAGTATAAGTATACTAGCTTAGTGAGAATATTCCTGAATCATCGTACTTGTATAAATAATTCCAAATAAGTTATTAACAAGCATATGAATGCATCAAACACGTGATCAAGCAATACATATGATCTACTGGAAATCATATGTTGAAATGGATTTACCCCTCCATTCAGGGTTAGGTGTTCTAGGCTCTTTAAAACCCAACTTAAAAATCCAACTCATGTAGTTTATTTTAATTCACTTAAAATTCTACTCCAAAACTTTATAAATACCATCTCCCTCGTTCATTCTTTACACATTCATTTCCAAACATAACCAAACTCTTACAAAAATTTTTCTCAAAATCTCTCTTCCCCTCCTCTAGCAATTCACACCACACACACATACCAACACACCCACATTTGTCTTCTCAAATTTTTCTTTCATCCATCTTTTACTCTAGGTAAAACTTTAAACCCCTTCTTGGTTCATGTTAACATAACGTGAAAAAATATGTGTTTGGTTTTCAAAAATCCCCTTGAACTTATGCTAGGAAATAAAAATATAAAAATAACATATTGTTCATGTGTTGTTTAACTTTGCAATTTCATTTATGTCATGTTATGTTGTTGTTTCTAACATTAACTTTATATATGTTCAAAGTATATGTGTATGTATGCGTGTGTGTGTGTATGTGTGTATTAGAGCCTAAAAGCTCACTAATCTAACTTTTAGTTATTGCTCATATTTCATTGCTTATTACTTGTTTCTTGCTAAAAATAAGACTAGTCAATCTCTAGTCTTAGGCTTCTTCTAAATCAAGTCAAAACAAAGAGGACTTATCTGTAATCTAAGTTATGGGGAGTCTTAAAAATTAATCTAAGATTCTCATGATTTTCTTATGTATTTACTTTGATTTATTTATGAGATTGGCTATATACAAGTCTTGGGGAGCCTTGTTAAAGTTTAAGACTCCTATAATTATTTTCTTGCTTTTCTTATTTTATATATGAGCCTTGCTTATTTGATTTTCTATCATTTATTTCTAGATAAACTTATGCCAACAAATTATTTTTTAGTATAACTACTAGATTCATATGCATACATGGTCATGAAGTAATGTTGTTGTTTTAGTAAAAATTTTAAAATGAAAGTATAAATTATTTGTATTTCATAAAATGAGACTTATCTTTCAAGAGAGTTAATCTTCAACTCTTAGAAGATTTTTCTTTAAGAATAAGAATAGTTGATCAACCACACTTTCTTTAAAAATGTTTAAAGTAAAGTGTTAATAATTCTTTGTTATGCAAAATTTCCTTAAAATTTTTCCTAATATATATGTATCGATATTTTGCTAAAAACTAAGAACAAGTCAAATTTCTCTCATATGACAAACTTAAATTTATTTTGTAGCACAAATCATCTTAGAATAAAATTAGTAACCAAGATAAAGAATCAAGTTTAGAAAATAAATTTACCTTCATAAATCTAAGTGAGTGTAAAATAATTATTCTAATAATTAGGTAATTCTTTAAAACAAATTATAAATTATAAATTCTTTCCAAAAATTTAAATATTGATAATTCCTTGTTATACAATATTTCATAAGCTTACTTTTAAAACATGAACCAACCCTTTTTATCAAATACAAAAGCTTATCTATCCAAAACTAAAAACAAATTTTTTTAAGAAATTCCCACCTAATATAAATTTTAGCCACTAATACGTAGAAATACATGCTTTAGAAAATAATTAGTTAAAAGAAGATTAATATGAAGACAAAATATTTATGAAATCATGAATCTTTGTAGTTAAGTTTCACACTCGAAAGACCTAAGTATTAAAACTTTAAAGGAAAATACACTTAGAACATTATGTCACTATAAGTAAAACCATATAAAATAAAGGGAATTTTTATACAAGACCCTTAAGGTTTCAACGTATATATTGTATCATAAATTTTGTTAAGTTGCATATTTATAAAATTTAAGATGACCCATTTTATCACAAGTCAAAAAAATGATCCACCGAGAATGTTTTGCAAAATTTCTTTTGAGACGACATCACTAGAGTTATACATATAATATGAGTTAATGTCGATACTAAATGATTTTCAAAGGTAGAAATATTTATATGTTTGCTATAAAAAGTCCAAGTGAAGTAAAACATTGGAAAATGCAAGAATTAAAGGCTGAAAAATGTACGAAGAATCTATATTATCATTTTCAGAGACCTTAATGGCCTTAAATGTTAAAAATAACATTAGAAATAAATAGATATTTCGAGCTGGTAGAAAACAGCTACTAATATGCGAAATACTGAGTTAAAATAAGTATGTTATGGCTGTTTTAAGTTGGAATTTCACAACCAGAAAAATGATACGAATAAAATAGACGGAGTTAGAAATTTAAGTAAAATATCTATGAAATACTCATTTAGGATCAAGGACTACAAGACCCCCTTTTCTGAAAATTATTTCGACTAAGTGTATTGCAATATGAACAAGTGAGTTTTTCATTATGATTCTGTTATCTTACTTATGCTTGTAGATAGTTACACTAGATTAATAAGTGCAAGATAAAATAAATGTATGGGGTTATGGGTGCTTATGTATATGCTTCTATTAATGTGTGACAAGGGATGCTAAGTATATCGAAACTAACAAATGATTGTTTAAATATATTATTAATATTACATGCCACTTATGTGTATATGATATTTGTTTGATCATCACTAAGTATACTTTAATTTTATTTGGCTTAAATATAAACTAAATGGACACGTACTACATTCATTGAGTTACATGTCGAAAACTGCTACTCCTATGTGAAGAATCAGAAGGGTCCAAGGTCAAGCTCATTCGTACAATCAAAAAGGCCTACAACCATGCTTATTCTTAGAGAATAAAGCATACCGGGGATAAAGCCCAAGGACGAGCCACACCAATCGATCACTATGATTAGAGTGCTCGAGGACTAGCAGTAAAGAGTCACGTGAACCTGCAAATTCCAACTCCCTAACCCTCGATACAGAGGACCTAAATCTATTATCTGTAAGGTTTCCGGATACCCATATATAATTGTTTGTAACATGTGGTTATTGCATAGCATGCATAGCATATGCGTGAAAATTAATAAACTTGTTTAAATTATGGCACGAATTAAGGGAATATCTTACTAAGCATGTTGTAAGCTTATACCCCCATAGGCTTTTATTGAAACATGTATACTTGTGTCTCCATTCAAGGATCGACGCATTAAGGAAATCATTAGTGGATTTTTGAGCTTTTATGGAACAAATAGGAGCATAAGATGCATTAACATTCTTGAAAATTTCTTTATGAGTAATATATGATATATTATTTTTTTGAGAGATCACTAGGAAATGTATATATGTATATTTGAAGACATTATCGAAGGTATGCCTCTAAGAATTGTAATTGACCTTTTTTATGATTAAAAGTTTATATTTCTCTTTTCTTGTTATTTAAATTATTATTAACATAAATTTGTGTTGCTTCAATAGTCTCCTTGTTATGTTGTACACCTTGTGCATGATATGGTAGTCTTTGCATGACTAAGGGAGTCATTCTTAGACTTTAATATTATATATGATAGATTGCCATGTTTAGGATACCCCTCAAGGCATGACAAATGAGGTATGAAGAATTATCTGTATGCTACTCTATAAAGTACATAGTATTAAATTTTTTTTATCCAAAACCTATTATGTGACACCTTGCACCATCACATACCATGTGAAACCTATCAAATACAAGATACCTTATGAAACTTTTACATTTTTCAACGAAATCTATATATTTTTCTTTCTTTGTTGAGCTTCAAGTATATAGTGTTTCATATGTCTTCATGAGATATATAAAATTATTTTATTTTTCATATATTTAATATAAATAACATATGGAAAGAAGTTTTAAAAGTAATTTATTATTATCATAAGTTCTTCAACATGTGGAGTAAACTTGTAACGAATACCTGTTAAGCCTATTTATGTAATATTAAACAAGATTATAGAATATGTAGCAAATTTCAAATAAAAAACTCTAGAGTTATTTTGTATTAATCAATCTTAGAAGATAAACAATATTTTATATAATTTAGGAGTTTAAATATATACATACAACCATAGTTCTTTTAAAATAAAAATAAAATTTTCTTTCAAAATAAAATAATACATATTCTTTGATAATGAAAATTTTCAAAAGGTACTTTTAAAATATAAGCTTAAATAAAAGTAGTTAAAAAATAAGAAATAAGTATTATTATTTATCTTATATATTAACATTATTTTATAAGTAAATATAAGAAACCTTAGAGCCTATACGTTATATATATTAGAGTACAAGTTCAAGATAAGTACATGATATGAAGTTCACATACCTATACCCTACCTTTTGAGAGTAGATTCTAAAAGACTAGTATCCGTACCCTACCCTATGACCCTAATACCCGCATGAATCCCAACTGATTGAGCAGAGTATAGATGGATTATTTGTACGACAAGGTTGCCTACTCATCACTGAGGCAAATGATACTTAATTTACGTATTATAACCATTTTAAATGTTTATTGGGTCTCTATAATTTTGGAACACATATAATGATTTTATTTTCAAATAAAATTCTTGTTAGCTTTCTAATGATGTAGATTTTATCAAAATAAAAGATCACATGCAAAGAGTTATTTATGATTGAAAACACTAGATACAAATAATTTTCTTTTTATTTATGAAATAATACATTAGTTAAAAATCAATAATTAATTCTCAATGAATTAATATATAAATTTTGATTAATTTGTATAATAATATATCGATTAAGAAAAGTAAAATATCAATTTTGACTTAGTTAATTAATAAATAGAAACTATAGTGCATCAAAATTGAAGTATAGATACCAAATTACAATTGAAGCTGAAGTGCAAATACTACAATATAAAAGAATGTAACAATCATTAACTTTTTTATTAATGAAGATATTAAATTGAAACTAAATTTAAAAAAAAAAAAGTAAATTGCTAAAATTAAAAATTTAGGCTCTAATTTGCCAAAAATAAGAAGTACGTGCATTTCTAATACTTTTAGAGGATCAATTTAAAGGAAAACAAGTTTAAACAAAGAGTATAACAATGCAAGATATGCAAAAGAATATAGCACTTTTTCCTTTCACTTGATCCCGAAAAGTATTTAAGTTAACTAAGAACGAGTAAAAGAAAGTAAGAACAGAGTAAGACAGGAGCTTCTAAAAACTTGTTGAAGTATTATTTCACAATGAGGATGGCGTACAAGGAACTAATTAAGGAAGTACTTCTGAAAGTAATTCTAGGCTAAATTCTTGAGTGTTTGCAGTGAGTGTATTTCTTTTTCCTTGATTTTTCTTAATATGACGTCCGGTCACCGATAACTAATAGTTGGGATTAGGAAACAATATGATCTTATATTTTTATAAGAAAATAAAATATTAAGATAATTTCAGTTATTAATTTATATATTAAAAGAAATTTAAAAATCAATAAAATAAATGGAAAGATCCGGTAACGCGCGCGCGTGGGATGATGGGGGCGGCTTTTCCTAAGGAGTTGACTTACAAACGCGCAATGGAATTGAAAGCTATTTAAAATATCCTACCCCTAGAAAAATCAAAACTCAAGGAAGAAACGAAAAATCACACCCCACTAAACGAGAAGAAGCCAAAACGAAATGGCCAAACCTTTACTGGCATCTGTATTACTCCTCGCTACCTGCCAACTGATTTCTGGGGCCACCCCACCTCCAGCAGCGCCACCTAACACCACCGCGGAGTACCTTGACGCCCACAACACCGCCAGATCCTCAGTGGGTGTCCCTCCTCTCAAGTGGAGCTCATACTTATCCACTCTCGCCAGCAGATACGTACGGTATCAAAGAGACAACGCCTCATGCAACTTCGCAAACCTCACCACCAGCAAGTACGGAGGGAACCAGCTGATGGCCAGGGGTCCGGTGTGTAACGGGGAGAAACCCAATTTAGGGTTTGAGGTGATTTGGGAACTAGGGTTTTCTCTACGGACAAGACAAGAAGAATAAAAAGTAAACAAGTGTTCGGAGTGAACTGCATCACTTTAATGTTTGTTTAATACGGGTCGGTAGATAGTGAGAAGGAGCGGGTGGAGCGGGCTGTGAAAGGTCCGGATTCGAGCTATGAATGGATCCAGCAGACTGGGGCTTATCAATGGGCTTAGCTACTAAGGGTCCATTATGTTATTTCTATTTCAATTCCCTAAAGTGCAGAATAGTTATTGTTTTAACTCACGTGCACATTCTGTTTTTGTGATTCCCTAAAAGTGCAAATTAGTTATTATTGTTTTAACTAATTGTGCACATGGTTTGTTATTCTGGTATTCCCTAAGCACATGGCTATAATATAAATAGCACTATGTAATTCTGAGTAGGTATGTAATTGGAGAATTTTGAAATACAAAAGTTACAAATTTCCTCTGTTACAGCTTGCATTCAAGCTAGAATATTCTGCATTCGGAATATTTGAATTGTTACTTTTCTTGCATTTTATTTTCTTCTCGTTCCAAGTGGTATCAGAGCACCATTCCTGGCCATGGAGACTCGTGAAACCAAACGCATTGAAGAAGCCGTTCGTGCAGCTATCAAGGAACAAATGGAAGAGACATTGAAGTTAGTAAAAAAATCTGTTATGGAATATACTGGAGAAGCTTTAAAGCCAATTAATGATACCTTAGTGCGGATGCAAGGGGTCATGGATTTACAGAACCTGACCATTGCGGATTTAAAAGCCAATGGAACAGAGGGCACACTGCCTGCTGGTCCGAGCAACCCTGCTGTCAATACCACAACAGACCACACTGCAAATTCCAGGTTAGACAATTATAACAAATCGTTAGTTGCTTATCCATTACACATGAGGGCAGCTAAGATTGAGTTTCCTATTTTTGATGGCAATAACCTTAAGGATTGGTTGTATAAGGCTCAACAATACTTTGAGCTAGATTCAACTCCTGATGAGTGGAAGGTGAGGGTAGCCGCTATGCATTTTGAGGGAAAGGCACTTAAGTGGTACTATTCTTATGTGCAAAATCAAGAAGCTAATAGGGCAGTGTCTTGGGATGAACTAATTAAGGAGTTGAGAGTTAGGTTTGGTGAGAGGATATATGAGGATCCAATGGCAGAACTTAAGGAGTTACAGCAAGTAGGGGAATTACAAGAATACTTAGAGGAATTTGAACAACTCATCACACAAGTAAAACTTCCAGAAAATTATCTTGTTAGCTGTTTTTTAA
Organism: Combretum micranthum; assembly: GCA_024138025.1. Taxonomy (NCBI): domain Eukaryota; kingdom Viridiplantae; phylum Streptophyta; class Magnoliopsida; order Myrtales; family Combretaceae; genus Combretum; species Combretum micranthum. The sequence goes on from JAMXBD010001862.1 coordinate 101,639, forward strand.
GCGGCTTACACCCCTCCATTCAATACCCAATTAAGATGTTTATGCCCCAAACACTTCACCAAGCTTACACACTAGCTAAACTCCAAGAAGCCCAACTCTTAGCCACTAAACAGAACCTCAAAATCCCTAAATACATGCCCAAACTTACACACACTACCCAAACACAGTACACCCCTCAGTACCCCCATAAATCACCCTTATACCCAAAAACATTCCTAGATACCCCCAACAATAACAAACCGAATCACCCTTCCACAACCAACAACAACACTCCATCCAAAGGTTACACTACTCAAAACACCAATCGTCTTACCAAAAGACTTACCCCTGAAGAACTGGAAGAGAAACGCCGTAAGAGATTATGTTTCTGGTGTGATGAGTCGTTCGGTCCAGGCCACCGGTGCAAGAAACGCTTGAATATGCTTGTAATTGAACCTGGAGAAGAGAATATAGAGGAGTCAGTAACTGAAATAGAAACAATGGAAGTAGAATCTGAATTAGCTAATCTATCCCTCAATGCAATCCAAGACTGCCCGCAGAATACTACTAGCAGTATGAGGTTAAGAGGATCATACAAGAAGAGGAGTTTGAATATCTTGGTTGACACAGGTAGTTCATTGAACTTTGTGGACGAAAGAGTGGTCAGAGGGATCAATTGTGACCTCACTCCCATCTCTCCTCTGAAGGTTACACTAGCTGATGGTTCAGGACTGATTAGCACCCACAAAATTGCACGATTTGAGTGGGTTATGCAAAATCAGAGATTTGTAACCGAGGTATATGTGCTACCTTTATCGGGGTGTGACCTCATATTAGGTATACCATGGTTGAGTACCTTGGGAACTATACATTGGAATTTCCAACTCCTTACAATGAAGTTCAGTTGGGAGGGACATTCGTGTGAGTTAAAAGGGGAAAATGAGAAACTGTTGGTGGTGGACAGAACAGAGTTTGCTAAACTATTAGCACACGAGAAACCACTACAATTTCAATGTTGGATTGTACATTTACTTGCTGGTGGAAAGGATCAAAAATGCAATCAGAATTTGAATCCTCAGCTCATTGATTTATTGGAGGAGTACCATGATGTTTTTGAAGAACCACATGGTCTACCCCCATCTAGGGAATGTGATCACAAAATTCCTCTACAAGAGGGCTATAAGGCTGTCAATTTGCGACCTTATAGGCATTCTGCCATTCAGAAAACAGTGTTGGAAGAGATGGTCAGGGAGCTCTTAGCTAGTGGGGTGATCAGACATAGTAATAGTCCATTTGCATCTCCTGTGGTATTAGTTAAGAAGAAGGATAACACATGGAGGATGTGCGTTGATTATAGAGAGCTTAACCATCAAACTGTTAAGGATAGGTTCCCAATTCCTATCATTGAGGACCTCTTTGATGAATTACATGGGGCTACTCAATTTAGTAAGCTTGATTTACGATCCGGGTACCATCAAATCAGAATGCACCCAGGGGACGTATATAAAACAGCTTTTAGGACTCATGATGGCCACTATGAATTTCTCGTGATGCCCTTTGGGCTAACTAATGCTCCCTCAACTTTCCAAGGCTTAATGAATCAAGTATTTAGGCCTTACTTAAGGAAGTTTGTGTTGGTGTTCTTTGATGATATTTTGGTATATAGTTCCAACCCAGTGGAGCATGTTGAACATCTCAGGATGGTCTTTAATGTGCTGAGGCGAGAGGTACTCTTTTTGAAGAGATCAAAGTGTGAATTTGGGGTGGAACAGATTGAATATCTGGGGCATATTATTAATAGAGAAGGGGTATCCACAGATCCAAAAAAATTGAGGCTATAGAAAATTGGCCGATTCCTAAGACACTCAAACAATTACGAGGGTTCTTAGGACTTGCTGGGTACTATAGGAGGTTTATCCGCAATTATAGCCTCATAACAAAACCTCTCACTTTACTGCTCAAGAAAGATAACTTTGGGTGGAATGAAGTAGCACAGGAAGCTTTTAGTAGGCTTAAATCAGCTCTAGTACAATCCCCAGTTCTCAGACTTCCTGACTACACTCAGGAGTTCGAATTAGAAACGGATGCTAGTGGTGATGGAGTGGGGGCGGTGCTCATGCAGAATCATCACCCTATTGCCTACTTCAGTAAGACCTTGACCCCAAGACAACAAGCATTCTCAGTTTATGAGAAGGAGCTTTTGGCTCTCGTGTTAGCAGTGGAAAAATGGAGGCACTACCTATTGGGCAGACATTTTGTGATCAAGACGGACCACCAAAGTCTCAAACACCTACTACAACAAAGGTTGGTTACAACCAGCCAACACAAATGGCTGTCCAAACTTCTAGGGATGGATTACGAGATCAAGTACAAAAGTGGAAGGGCAAATGTAGCAGCTGATGCCCTCTCCAGATGTACTCAGGTGGAATTAAATTCATTATTCACCACTGTCACTACACCGGAGTTAGTGGAAGAAATTAAAGGAAGTTGGGTTATGACTGAAGAATATGCCAAGATACTAAACCAGTTGCAGGCAGGGAAAGAATGTAAGCACTTTACATTCGACCAGGGTATTTTGAGGAGGAAGGGAAGATGTGTTGTGGGATCCTCCTTGAGTTTGAGAAGGAAATTGTTGAGCATGTATCATGATGGAGCCTTGGGGGGTCACTCAGGGGCTCAGGCTACATACAAGAAGATTGGGTCAGTTTTTTATTGGCCAAAACTCGAGAAGGATGTGAGGCAATATGTGAGGGAGTGCCAAGTGTGTCAGAGGCACAAATATGAACATGTAGCCACTCCAGGGTTACTCCAACCCCTCCTATACCTAAGGGTTATTGGGTAGAAGTCAGCATGGACTTCATTGAAGGCCTACCAAGATCTAATGGATTGGAGGTCATCATGGTAGTGGTTGATCGACTAAGTAAGTATGCTCATTTTATTAGCCTCGCACACCCTTACACTGCTCCTAAAGTAGCTCAACTCTACTTAGAATTTGTGTATAAGCTGCATGGGTTACCAGAGGGTATAGTGAGTGACAGGGACCCAATTTTCATCAGCCACTTTTGGCAAGAATTTTTCAAATTACAGGGGGTCCAATTGAAGTTATCCACTGCCTACCACCCCCAGACCGATGGTCAAACCGAAAATGTCAACAAATGTGTAGAAGCATACCTAAGGTGTATGACCAGTGATGCCCCAAAGAAGTGGACTCAGTACCTAGCGTTGGCTGAATGGTGGTATAACACTAACTTTCATGTTAGTGCTAACAAGACCCCATTTGAAATCCTCTATGGGTACCCACCCCCTATACACCTACCCTATATACGGGAGACTCACGCAACGCCACTGTGGACCACATGCTCCAAAACAGGGAAGATGGAATTAAGTTGCTTAAGTTTCACTTAAGAAGGGCTCAAATTAGGATGAAACAACAGGCAGATAAAAAGAGATCAGACAGAGAATTTGCAATAGGAGAGTGGGTATTACTTAAATTACAACCCTACAGGCAGCATAGCATCAAGCATCATGCACAACAGAAATTTGCAGCAAAGTACTATGGGCCGTATAAAATAAAAGAAAGAGTCGGGAAAGTAGCTTACAAACTGGAATTACCCCCAGAAGCTACTGTTCACTCCACATTTCATGTGTCCCAGCTGAAGCGCTTCCATGGTGAAAGACCGGCGTCACTACCTTCTTTGCCTGCAATAGAAGAGGAGGAAGAATTAGAGCCCATGTCAATACTGGAAAGGAAAATGGTTAAACGTGGAAATGCTGCCGAGACAGCAGTACTCATCTTGTGGAAGAACAAGCCCGCTACCGAGGCCACCTGGGAGTTCCTTGTAGACATGAAGCTGAGGTTTCCCCATGCTCGCTTGTGGACAAGCGAAATTCTAGCGGAAGGGATTGTAACGGGGAGAAACCCAATTTAGGGTTTGAGGTGATTTGGGAACTAGGGTTTTCTCTACGGACAAGACAAGAAGAATAAAAAGTAAACAAGTGTTCGGAGTGAACTGCATCACTTTAATGTTTGTTTAATGCGGGTCGGTAGATAGTGAGATGGAGCGGGTGGAGCGGGCTGTGAAGGTCGGATTCGAGCTGATGGATCCAGCAGACTGGGCTTATCAATGGGCTTAGCTAAGGGTCCATTATGTTATTTCTATTTCAATTCCCTAAAGTGCAGAATAGTTATTGTTTTAACTCACGTGCACATTCTGTTTTTGTGATTCCCTAAAAGTGCAAATTAGTTATTATTGTTTTAACTAATTGTGCACATGGTTTGTTATCTTCTGGTATTCCCTAAGCACATGGCTATAATATAAATAGCAATATGTATTTCTGAGGTAGGTATGTAATTGGAGAATTTTGAAATACAAAAGTTACAAATTTCCTCTGTTACAGCTTGCATTCAAGCTAGAATATTCTGCATTCGGATGACCATGTGAATAATACATGTGTGGGTGAGCATCAGTGTGGCGTGTACACTCAAGTTGTGTGGAGGAAAACTGAAGAATTAGGGTGTGCGCTGTCCATGTGTGTTAAGGAACAAACTAGTTTGGCTATTTGCTTGTATAATCCACCTGGTAATGTCATTGGAGAGAGGCCTTATTAGTTGAAGTTCTTGATCTTGCAACGTTTTAAGAACTCAGAAGTTGAGATCTAACATGATGAGTAAGTTAATGTTAAATAATGGCTAGTGCCTTGTAGCTGCTTGATAATGTGTAATGATATGTGTAATTGCTACAATGGAGTGCTTATATTGTGGAAGTGTTGAAATTGTTATGGCTTTGTGGGCTTCTTGCTAGTAATAAATAAATTTGAAACCTTTCTGTGATGTTAAGAATTTATATATTTTTTTCCCCGTGGAATCAAGAAATTATATTTGAAAGGTGGAATTTCTGGTAAGATGTATAGGAGCGTGAATTTAAAATTTTTGTTGACCTTGTATGACATTATCGTATTATACGATAATTAAATACAATGCAATAATGCACTTAAATTGTATTTTTGTACGTTCTCGATTGAACATTTAAGGAAACAGCTGCCTCTATAGTGTCTCAGTGACTACTTCTCATAAAACTCTCTGTAGTTGTCAGCCATGCCATTACTTTCTACATTTTTCAGTTAAATGAATAGGGGCAAATACTAAAAAATAAATAAATAAATAGTTTTATTGTCTTAACTGATTATTACTCGCAAGTAAATTTCATATACCCTTTAAAATCTCTTAAAATTAGGTTAATGTCATAAAAAGTACTTCGATTTGATAAAATATATAATTAGATACTTTAATATTGAAATTGAAATTGATTAATTCAGTATCTGAAAAAAATATTTTATGCATATTAATAGTATCTCTATCTAGTTTTTTGAGGTACGGTATAAATTGATCAATTGAAAAGTTTTTTAGGTATCAAATTTTTAATTTCAAAATTAAAATGCTAAATTAATTAATTTCAAAATTGAGATATCTAATTATATATTTTGCAAAGGTTTATATATCATTTGTGATGTTATCCTTTTTAAATTATACGAACTCAAGTCTTTCAACTACAAGTAAACTAGGTTTTAAAGGTAGAAATTCTGACTCTAAATGTAAATTATTGTCCTAAAATTATCGTTGCAGACGTTATTCATAGATATAAAACATTTTTTTGCAAATTTTCGATTGTAAAATTTCCGTGTGATTCAGATATCTTTTATATTTAGAAATTTTAATATAGCATCCAAGACCTTGTTTCTTTTTCGCAAGAGTGAATATGAAGGAAAACAGTATAAGATTAAGGAAAGATGAGGAACTAAAATGATGGTAATTAGCCAGAAAATCATTTAATTTGAATTAGTTTTAATAGTTTAAGGGATACGTAAATACTATGAGAAGGCAATTTAAACGTGATATCAACTCCTCGATATCTGCTATACTAACCCAGTCATTAGCTGTAATTGCGACTTATGATTTAATAATTGCTAACCTGATAACGTGGTCCCACCGACGAATACGTTCCACATGGATGGCATGAACAAAATATGATCAACGATATGAGGGTGTTCCGTAGCTCTTTCGACCAGAGCCCCTTGCGGGGATAACATATGGAGGAGTGAATTACACCGTGCAATAGGATATAAAACCTATGGTTAATTACAATTTACAACCTTACGTGTTTTTCCTAATATTGAAACATGTGACTTGTACGATCAAAGCTTTAGCTAAAAAGTAGCAATATAATTAAATATTATTTGAGAAATACATATTGATGTGTTGTTGATAAAATAGTAAAAGTTATTTTTGAAAATAAAAAAAATGAAAAATTAATCTTTTCAAGACAAGTAATATCTTTATAAAATTATTAAATAATACGAAGATATTTTAATTAAATTTAAGTCACTTATTTATAAAAAAATTAATAGATCATATATTCATAAATAAGCCAAAACACGGACCAGGTTTAAACTCATGGATCCTAACATTGAAACTTAACCGGAGCTATAATTTTTCTTCCCAACGATTGTTCCTTTTCTAAGCTGCACTGCTGCTGTACTGCATCGAGTATCGAACGCATCACCTGCTCTGCTGCAATACGCTAGTCGCATGTGACAGCTGGCACGTGAATGACCGATTGGAGGAAAAAAGCAACATGGGATCCGACAACTCCTATAGGAGAGTTGCAAAAGCGTTAGATCCCTTGATGAGATTAAGAATACATAAATGAATAAAATAAAATAAAAAGCTCTTTTTTTTAATAAACTTCAAATAAACCTAAACGGCGTAGATCGTGAAGACAAAACGCCCTGCTAAGAGTCATCGCGGTGCTGTTCTGTTCAATTTGTCTCCTTAAATAGAACCAAATAATATCATAGTTGGGGTTGTTCTTTCTTTTAAAATTTTGAACCAAAAAAGAACATTTTAATATGGTTTTGATTCGAATTGTTTTTATTTTTAAAATAAAAATTTATTCTATTGAGTCATTTTAATTACATATTTTTTATCACTAATATAAATAAAAAATTATTTAAAATTAAAAATTATTTATTTATGCAAATAATTATGTAAAACTTATAATGAAGAGGATTTTATCCACCGTAAAATTATAATTATATATTAGTCTCATTCTCTTAAATTATTCTATTGAATTTGATGTGTACATATATTATCTCTTACTATATGTCATATTTGACATTAATTGTTTATGCAAATAATTATGTAAAACTTATAACGCAGAATGATTTCATCCACCATAAAATTACAATTGTATATTAGTCTCATTCTCTTATTTTATACTACTAAATTTGATATGTGTATATATGTTTTTTATATATCTCTTACTCTATGTCAAATGATGTGTTGTGTTGCTTTTTTCATGGTAAATTACATCGAGAAGTATTAACATTTAAATATTAGTTAATTTAAATTATCAATGTTTTTAGTAGTTAAATAGAAAAATCAATGCTTGAGTAGTTAACTAAAGAAATTAACATGTGGGAATCAATTTATTTAAGATATCAAAGTTTTAACTGGTTAAAAAGAGAACTTAGCATTTTGCAAAGCGAGTCAAACAATGTATTAATAATTGACATTCATGAAAATTAAGCAAATGTAATTAAATGAACTTTGCAAAATATTGATATTTTATTTATAACGTTATGTGAAATGTTGATTTCTCTTTTTAACCACTCAAAACATTACTTCTAAGGTTGAAACCATCGATTTGATTTATTTATTTATTTATTTCAGTAGCATGGTGTCACACTGTCAGTGTCATGTATCATTCTGCTACATGGATTTTGATTCAAAATCAGCCGGTCTAGATAGAGCAAGCCCACTTGCTTAGATGTGGCTTGTATAAGTTGAGGTCCAAGCAATTCATATCCCGATTACTAAAACCCGATTGCTCAAGCCAAAAAAGGCTCTTACAGGATGAAATTTGAAGCCTCTTATAATTTATTCTTGCTTAAACTTGATCTGAAACCCTGAGACATGAACATCATATCTAGGATAAAGTCTTTTGTTTTGATTTACGACTCAAATGAAATTATGAACCGTACTATTCTAAACTACAAATCAGACTTTATTTTGCATGTTTGAAAGGCATAAATCAAATGGAACTGAACCATGTCCATTCCTTTGCTGGTAATCATGCTAGGTCAAAAGTCAATTTAAATTGTAATTGAGAGCCAGTATATGCACACACATGCATGCACACACACACATCTTTAAGGCTAACCTTGATGTAGAATCTCAATTTCAACTTTGATTAAGCTTGCATACTTTAGCTTAAATTTGACCATAATTAACAGTTGATAACTTGATAAGCTATGATTGGGGTTTACGATGCAAACAAACCAAATCTTAAACGAGCGAAATCGATCGTAGTGGCTTGTTAAAATACTTTACGTCACAAGTTAATAAAACCAATCAAACTTGCAACGAATTTTAATACAAAACAAGCTTGACTCATGTAAGGCCTTAGAGCTATTTAAATTAGAATAAAATAAATTTAAAAATAAAACAAACAACCAAGTTTTATTTCAGCCAGTCTCGAGCTTGAAAAGTTTCATTATGAGTTAACCATAAATTCAAAATTATTAACTTGTTCGCATCCAAATAGAGCTCAAATTGAATTTTTTCTTGTTGAGTATGAGTCTAAACTCAATGTAATAATATTTTGATTCATTTAAACCGCTATTTGGATATAGTTAGGCTTGCTTAGATTCAATTTCTTTATCAATTATCAAAAGATTCAACTCAAAATCAAATTAAACTATATCTACATTTAAATTTTGTTATAAGATGGTTCAAGTTGGGCTTAAGCATATTAAACTAATATTGCAACTTGAAATCATCTCAAGCTGTTGTCTCATTCAAATTGAACCGATAAGCCGATAACAGCTATATTTAAATTAAATTAAATCCATTCAATATGATTTAAAAGCTTCAGTTATTGGTGAGTGAAGTTGACTCACCTATGCTTTTAAGGAAATGTGCAACAACTAGGCAACAATCCTACTAGTAGTATTCAAATTCAGGCACCATTCCACTAAATGCAAGCACGTTATTTTTCTACAATTAGTTATCAACCATAATGTGATGTAATATTAAATTTAGAAAAATTTGTTATTCTTTCATATTATATATATATATATCAAAAGAGGTATTTTAAAAATATACACGAAAGAGCTTGTGACTTTTGCTAAAAGACATTACATTTTTTTGAATAAAGAAGACCCTAAAATAATATTAAGTTTTTTACCATTCTTTCATTATCCTTTAGTGAAAAAAATCCAACAGGAATGAGTATCTTACAAAATCCTTCATAATTATACATTTCAAAAACGAATTTGGGTTGTGGAATATGAATATATTTAGCATTTCAACTACGATTACATACTTGGAGCATCATTCATCGTGTTAGTAATTCAGATAATGTTGGGTAATCGATTTCCACTAAGTATATTTACAAAAGGTAAATTAATCTATCTCAATTTAGTTTTATAATCATAAACCAATATTCATAAGAGAGCCTTAAAATTGCTTCCTACAGTAATGCTCTTTATACAGTAAGATGTAATAGAAGACAACCTAATAATTAAAGTTCTTTTCTTATTGGCTGCCTCGGCCTCACTCTTTACGATGCGTCTTTCTTGCACTAGCGTATAGGTGAGTGAGATAACAATTGCAACAAGTGCTTGTGATGATTTTTTGTTGCCGTGTTTGAACAAAAGGAAGTTCGGTGGTCTGTACCTCAATTTCATATAAATATAAAAAAAGAGAATAAATAATTTTCATATAGTGTAAGATTTCATTTTTTAATTCACGGAATCAGAAGATTCGCTTAATAATAATAGATAAGACATCCATGTCAATTGGTCTTGTACAATATATATATATATATATATATAACGGATAAAATACATTAATATGTATCAATATTTGGGGAGTGGTTCAAAAGAAATCAATATCTAAAAATAAATTCATTTAAGGTATCAATGTTTCAAGAAGTTAAAAATATATTAACATTTTATAAAATGAGTCAAATAAGGTGTTAATAATTGAATATAAATGAAAATTTAGAAAACTTAATTAAAAACTAATCGAAACGTTAATATCTTAAATTAATTTTATAAAAAATTAAAATCTTTTATTATTCACTTTGCGAAACATTAATACTTCTTTTTAACCATCTAAAACGCTGATATGCTGAAGTCTAGTATATAATCTATACAAGAGAAGAAAGACGCCGAGGATGCCTTCCAGTGAATGCTGTTGTTGTCCTTTGTAAGGTAAAGAAAGGTGGAAAACGTCTTTAATGGTGCAAGGGTGTTTTCTATACTGGAAATTTGCGGTTCCATGTATGTGGTTTGCCTTCCAATTCCACGTTTAGGCTGCAGATATTCTTAATTGACAAATAATTATAAAGTGATGATTCCATTATAAATTCTTTATGCACAATGAAATTGCATGTTATTTTAAATACTCGATAATGTTCACATAGAATAACCAGCTAAAAATGGGGCAAAAAAAAAAAAAAAACCAGCTAAAAAATGTGTGTTGCATATAGTTAATATTATATATATATATATATATATATTAATGTTGTCCAAATTATGATCTGCTATCTGTGAGGTATAATTTGGAAAAACAAAAAACAGAGGTAAGAAATGTAAAATCTTGAAAAATGGTTATTTAATAATTAACAATGAATAAATGTCACTAAGAAATAAAAATTACGTATTTACTTTGCGTGGTTCGTGATTTGCCGTGATTTATTTCTTGGAGGGGAGTTCGAGAATGTTATTCACAATTATTTGATTTTGTGTGAGCACAATATTATTTTTTCATAGGAGAATTTTATTTCAATTTTTAATATAAAATTAAGTTCTATATGATGATAATTAAGTATGTGAATATGAATTATTAGATATTAGTATGAAGTTAGAAAAGCCTCACAAGAATTGTGTGAAGGATTTATAAAATGAGAATCTATTAACTAGTACCTCAAAGTTTTTTATTATGTATGATGTCAAGCCCATTTATAAAATTTCTCATTGTTGAAGGCTCATCATCTCCTTAACAAGTGGTATTAGAGCCAATGGTTTAGCTAGGAAACTCATAGGGTTGATCCTATGTGGAAAGAAGAACTTTGTAGTGGTGACTGTGTATGAAACCCAACAAGTTACTCAAAAACCAGGTTAGTAAAATCAATTTAACGAACTCTTAGTAAGACCACAAGGTTTACTCGATGGAGAGTGAGATATAAGCTCATATGGAGACCACACTTGAAGAAGAAATGGTTAGAATACAAGTATGAGATTAGAAAAGTCCTGCATGGAAAAATGTAAATATTATATGAAGCATTTATACAAGGAAAGACCCATTAACCTATCACCTTAAGGTTTTGGATTATATATAGTATTAAGATCATTAGTGTATTCCTTCACAAGGTTCATTTGTATAAATTCTCCCCATTGAAGGCTTCGTCCTCTAACTAACAAATGGTATCAATGCCGATGGTTTGACTAAGAAACTCCATCATTGCATCCCTTTATGTGAAGAGAAGTGCTTTATGATGATGACTTGTGTGTGAAACTCATAATATAAGGTCAGCAGCAGGTTGCTCGCAAAGCAGGTTTAGTAGAATCATTTTGACAAGCTCTTGATAAAATCACAAGATTCACACTCAAGGAGGAGTAAGATCTAAGCCTATTGTGGAGACTCACACTCGAGGAAAAGATTCTAACTTACTCCTGTATGGAAAGCCATATGACCTACTATATTGTCCTTGAATCTTTCTTGGGTGCATACGGCGTGTGATATGAGGTGTATGGGAACCCGTATGAAATCAAACACTCCTTCATGCTATCACGCCTCGAGGGTACCCTAGTAGAAGTAGACAAGTCATACTTGAATACTATCATTAGATTACCTTCGGAGAGTGACATTTTTTCCAAATAACAGGATCTTTTAGTTGCTTGGATAAGTAAGGATAAATATATGCATGATATAAATTAGTAAATAACTATTATCTCAATCATAGAGTATCATAGATTATTACAAATCATGTAGTCTTTTTGTAATTCTCCACATATATAGCTAAGAAGATAATACTGGCTAATCTATTCTAATAAAAATGTAAACCACTTATCCCAAATAGAGCTATAGGCTTCCAGCTTTTAACCCTTACCGGAGCCATATTCCTAGAAGTAACTAACCAAGGTTGAAGCATAAACCTGAAAAGACTATTAGAGTATGAGCGAAATCACGGCTCAGTGAATAACTAGACATATTACACACCAAACAAGTTTATTAGCAAATTATGTAATGCAATCACTCAAACAAATGCTCAAATTACAGGCTTGGATTATCTAGAATCCAAACTGGAAAAAGATTTATGCCCTCTTTTTAGGGTTGAAGAACAATTATTTTATGACCCACCTACCCAGGAGAGACTAAGTTTACAGGAAAATCAACGATTTCTAATCTTAGGGTTGTCACTTTTAGTTTAATATTATTTTAACTGACCATTTCATATACCAATCCTTAGAAACTCCCTAAGTATTAATCATTTCAAAACGATACTACGAGCGGCATTCTTCATTGCCACTTGGTTCCCGTAGAACCGACGGAACAAAGAAAACCTTAGATGAACTAACACTTTAGAAAAACCAAACATTTATAGAGAACCGAAATATTAATACGTAATAGGCTGTCACCCAATTGTATATGTAATAATGCAATACGTGCAATGCATGACTAGGTTATTCAATAAATCAATAATTATTATTCATTTTCATGGCGGTCATACATTACACACAATAATCATCATCCTATTTCACATCATCATACCATTATATTATCACTTTTGTAATGGTATATCGATAATTATCCAATCAGATCACGACGCATTTTAATCAAAACAATCATATTATTATCTTTGCATTACATATTCAACTATTTACAAGCACAAACAGTATAATATGACTAAGTTACTCACCTGCTCATAGTGGCTAATCATAGTAATCAGCCGGAAAGTCCTTTATGGTACCAAAGTTACCTATTGAGATGAATAGAATATTCATCAATAAAACATAAATTATATAACTAAACTCCTATTAGTGTCTAGTGTCTTATATTGATATTTAGCTTGGTTTCTATTGCTTACTTTGGTCCTTTAGTGGTCTTATGATAACAATTATTATTTAATATTTATTTTCATGTTGCTTATCTTGATCTTGCTTGATATATATATACATTTATCTACTATTCGAAAAATTGATATTTAACAAGCTTATATTTTATAGTTATTATTACTACTTTTATGTTATTCTCTATCTAACTCATTATAATAACTCGTATCCGTTTATTATTGTTTAGGGTCATCATGTTTCTCTGGATCTATTTCATATAATTATTTTGTCATTTTTAGAAGTCACCTTATTCATAAATTTAGCTTGTTTCAATTTCCATTCTTATCTATTTATATATAAAACCATTATTTAACAATTATAGTTACTTATAAAACTTGATATTCCTCTATAGTTTTTAGGGTTTTAGAAGTTATCGAATGTTAAACATATTGTTATTCTAAGTATTTGTATTTATTTATTTTCTTAGTAAATTATGTTTTGATATATATATATATATATATGTTTATTATTATTTATTATATATATATATATATATATTATGTTCGTGGAATATGGACTTCTCGTAGGAAAACATGTGTGTACGCCGGCTCCAACGCCGTTGGCATTGAAACCTAGATGCCGACGTTCTTAGGTTTTACATGTTTTTTTGTATCAAGTTACGCTGGCTTGTAGGCTGCTAGCTGTACCTTATACACCGGCTTTTACGCTGCCGGCGAATAATTCCAATTAGCCAGCGTTCATTCATTTTACATAAAAATAAACTTTCCATAGCTTCTATTCCAGACTATGCAGTCATTTACGCCGCCAGCCTATCCTGATAAGCCACCTGCATTGGCGTATAATCTACCGATATTGGACCGGTGCTGGTACTGTTCATTGTCTTCTCCAATGAACCAGTTTATATTTCTTGAATTTCCCACATTAAAATTATTTTCAAAATATTCCTAAATGTTTCTATGTGATATATAATTACATATATCAACTTTTGATGCAACAACATGTGTATTGTAACGCCCTAACCTGAAAGCATTACAACTCGCCACATATCCTCTCTTATATAAGACATGCGAAGGCTCTAATATCCACAATGATACATTAATCACCTGTAAACACACATAAGGTATCTCATAGGATACAAAATCTGTTTAAACTAAAAACACATGCTTCATAAAACATAAACTTCTGGTACTAGCATAAAATCCAAGTTAACATAACATAGCCGACAAATTCAGTGGAAACTAAAAATTGTTTACATCAAAATCCTTTCATTGAAACCAACCTAAACATCCAACTACTACTTCAAAAGACCTAAACGTTTCTTTTCTTTAGAAATCCTGATATCTAAAGACTAGCTCTCGGCTGGATAGTCGGGTTCACTATCACCATCCCTGTTATCAAAAAATAACTCATATCTAGAAAGATCATATACTATATCCTCTTCACCTGTACCTGAAATTTAAAAGAATGAGCGGCGACACCCAATACGAAAACTCCAATCCAAAAACAAATGCATATGCACATACAACAGACAAATAATTCATGCAACTTAAGCTAATGCAAACAGTCATATTATTATCTTTCTTAAGCCAACAAAACAACACAGTCCAGTATTAGGTATACTCTAATCCCGAACTCGGAGTTACTCAGACCCCTTGAAAATCAAACAACTCTTTGAAAATAATAATCATATACATATATAGATGAGTGGGTACTCCCCAAACACCCCGAATCCAAAACACTTATTTCTATCGGAATCATATTAAGGCACAAGTCCACTCGAGACAACCTCATACCAAGATCATCAAGGTGCCTCACCAGTATCACTGTTTGCCAAGTCTTTACTGGTCAAAGCCAAGTATAACCAAACAAAAAATTATTAAGCAGAATATAATTAAATTTATTATGAAATTCTGTTCCTACAACTAGTCAATCAATAATAAACTTACAAGCAAAAACAACAAGCAGGGATTGGTCGTATCTTTCTCAATTTCAGGAATACAAATCAAATCTTCAAATCCGATATCAACAACAACAAAGATAACCCAAACTCCACAAACTCCTATATCAACACCAATAACAATTCCACAAACTCCAGACATCCTGTTACAACATATATATATATATATACATTAACAGATATGAACACATTATCTACATATCCTAACAGACATGAATTCTCCAAAACCCGTAACCTGAGAAAAAATCTCTGCTATCTGCACCATCTACTTTGATCAAACTCCACAAATATACTCAAGAATAACAATGAACTGCACAAAACTCCACAAACACCAAATATTTCACCAAAACCCTAATTTGCATAACATGAAGAACAATCACATTCATATCAAGAATGAACCTTTATTAAATCTTTACATTTAAAAGACATTACTTACTTGCTTGAATTACCAAACCCAAATCCTTTCTCAAAATTTTGAATTTCACACAAAGCTGGGGTTTTTCTCCAAAAACTTCAAGAAAAATCCATAAAACCCTAAGAAAACTTATACAAATTTGTATACAACACATGGGAGAAGGTTAAGATCACTTACTTTGGATCAAAAACACCCTCTTGATGATTCTCCAACCCTATAACTCCAAGACGCTCCAAAACTCTCTTTTACGAAGGAAAAATATAATAAAACTTTTCTCCCGAAAACCGTCTTCTCGCGTCTCGTATCTATAGAAATTGCTCATACACCGACGTACTTATTATTTTTCCGACGTACACCCTACGCTAGTAAAAATAACACAAACACTGGCGGCATTCATCAAGGCGTTGAATTCCCAGAATTTCGATTCAACAACATACGTCGACAAATCTATGATCAACACCAGTGGCATTCCTATCCGGCATTAAAAGAAATTACATTAATCAAAATCAACGCTCGCATACACCGGTGGCGTTCCATTCAGTGTTAAAAAAAAACATTACTGTTTCCTTTCTACTCCATCTCTATGCTGACGGCGTAGATTCTCCAGATGGCGGCGTTAAATCTATCAAAAATTGCAGAAATTCGTACTTCAACATTGACTCCAAAATCAAACTTAAATTTTTACAACTTAATTGTTTTGACCTTAAACTCATCCTATATCATCTTATGATTCATAATCAATTATATTTTTATCTTCATATTTCCATATATTACATGTATGATCTTAAATTTTAGAATTTGGAAAAGTGCAACTAAGATTTAGCTTCATTACCTTGTTTGATCTGATTTGTGAGTTGTTAAAGCCTAGATTTGTATTGGTTAGGATCCTAGGGATGTTAGAACAAGTTTTAGCTTATTACTTTAACAAGGAACTAACTTAAACTAAATTAACTTACCTTGGAAACCTTGCTCAAGTGTTTTAATGGAGGATTGCTTCTTGATCCGAGTTGTAGATGTTTATTACAAGTTAGGGTCGGTTTTTTGGAATTGTTTAGTTGTGTTTTGGTGCTGGTGTGAACTGGAAATTTAGGAGATTAATGAGCCTTGTTTGCTTGTCCATTATTATGCATAAGTACATATATATAGAAAGAAGGAAGGAGAAGAGGATGAGGCGGCTTCGGGTGCAAATTTTCCACTGAAAGTTGCTTCTTCCACTTGCAAATTTTGCTTCATTAAATGAGACATACAGCTGGTCAATTATGAGTAGAGTGTGTGTGTGTGTGTGTGTATTAATGACTAAAAGAGATCAAGTTGGAGTAAAATAAGGAGGATTTCAGCTTGCATTCATCCGTGGTTTGCGCATAGAAGAGCTCCAAAAATTTGAGAAGAAGAAAAGAACGTAAAAATGAAAATAAGAAAAATGTCAAAAAAGATGGGGTATATAGAAATACAAAAATAAAGAGAAGATGATGAATTTATAACCAACAACTATGTAAGGAGTAAGGAAAACTATGAACTTGTGAAAAAAATTAATTTTATGGGTCTAAGTGACACGTATGATAAATACTGATTCAATAATATTTTTGGATAAAAAAAATTTACATATTAATGATATTAAGTATTCATAATACTATGGTATATATAGAATCTTTAGTTTAAGACTTTTACTTTATAACTTTTATACTTACTATCATAAATTATATTTTATCGTTTTAAAAGTTTTATTGTAAGGTTTGAAACCATAGAACAGACCAATACTACTTGTGGTTTCAATCTAGAGTCTCAATTGGGTTCAAAAACAGCTATCTATTTTCTATTTTATATTTCTATCTATTTTTATTTATATTTATACGAAAAATCTTGGTGTTTACACATGCGCCCTATTTAGATCAGCATATAGATTTCTTTTGCGATTTTTGTGAGCTTCAGAGAGTGAAACGGGTTGCCATACACCCCATTTGAATTTTTCACCAAATTTTCCACTAAGTGTTCCCCTCTTTAACATGACTTATGTGTTCCAAATCGATCCTCTTGCAATTTAAGTACAATCAAAGTAATTACTCTCACTCTAAAGAGAAACTAAACTAACAAAAAGAAAAGAGAAAAACAAAGGTTTAGACATTAGGCATAAGTTGCCTCCCATATAGTGCTTTGTTTAACATCGTTAGCTCGACTTGATGTGGCTGAACTTAAGTTCAAGGGGGCATCAAATGAGGGTTTCTTGGAATCATCTGCCTTGAACTTTAAATTTCCATAGTGGTTCCCGTCAGTTTTCTCGACCCACCTTACACATCGTACACAAGTAACAACCCACAATTAGGCTAAAGTTTTCAAACTTACAGAATTTGCAACAATATCCTTCCTATCCTTTTGTGCAAAACATGAGTTGCAAGAGAATTTTGCACTTGGTTTTAATTGGTGGTCTATATTTTTAACAGCATCACCCAAACACAAGTTGTTGCTATCACTTGTCATTTGTGTTGGGAATTTAACGATAAAAAAAAGGATGTGCAGCGGAAAAAGTTATTTTTATTTTATTTTTATTTTGCACCTTAAATTCCCAATTTGTGGATCCATGCATTTAACAAATCTATAACATAAAAGACATGTAATTCGAAAAACTAACCTCCTTTTCGAATTTCATATAACTCCTGATGCGGATCTATAAACGTTGCAGTGTCGCAAGCGTCCTCTACGGTATCCACACGTGAACGATTGTGTGCTAGCACTCAAGAACACGAATCCAATTCGTGTCAGAATTATTTTTCTTCTTTTCTCTCTTTTAGGTTTGCAGAATTTCTCTGCCGTCTAATGTGACGTCAAAGAGTCTTACCTAAAAGGCTGTCTATATATCTATATATATAGACATATAGGAAACCCTAGAAGATAAATATGATAAGATATTTATTTAATATTTAACAAAATACATTATTTCATTAAATATTAATTATATGTCATAATCATTTATTATTCTTAAACTATTTAAGAATAATAAATATAAGAATTCCTATAGGTTTAATTATAAACCCATAATATTTTTCATTCGTTCTTTTATGTGTGACCCTATAGATACACTCAATGTTGGCAGTAGCCTTTAAATACCTTTTAAGGCCTACAAGACATAATTGGTCTCTAGTAAGATATTATGCCTACCCAAATTAAATGAAGATCGGTGATCTGACTTTACCTATTAACAATCAGTTATTCTGTCCCTTTGTCACATGATATCTTATAATTAATTATAAGGTGTGGATTAATACACACTTATATTGATTAATCACTTATTTCTTGAATCCATAGTTTGACTGATTTAAACAAATGATATTGATAACTCTTAATCAATTCATTTAAGCACGGCCATGCATTTCTCAGTCTTGCTCAACAAGGGGCCCAAAAGATATCTCTCTCAATTCAATGAGAGGGACAAATTCCTTCACGAACACTCACATTCCTTCAAATAGCTTATTCCATATCCAAGAACAGTCTTACAATCACTCGATCAAAGATAACAAAGAACTGAATTAAAACACGGAGCTTGCTATGTAGGAATCCATGGTATCATCACGTCAAAAGACTTAAATAACATTGTAATGAGAAATACTTATCATATTGATCCACATAGTATTCTCATAATTGGTCATTCCAATACAATGTACTTTTATATGTATTTATGTGCTGAAATGATATCTTATATCTATGATCAGTAAAACATGACCATCATCCAGCCTACATACTAATCTTAATTCATTATTATTCCACATAATGAACGATTAGGGATAATTTAGAATGAAGCTATTTTTCCTCTATGGTTTCACTATTAAAGTCACATACTTCAACGACATAAGGAATAGCAAGTTCACTCATGGAATTATAATATCAAGGTAAAAAGGCCAATAATAAACCTCGATAAAAAGGAATGGCTCATAATATAAAGATGATAAATATTCACATGACACAAAACCATATGGCCTAGTGCACATCACTAGCAATTTGACCACCCACATTCGTACTCTTTAACACTTTATTCTTAGAACTTAGCACTGTCATCTTTATAACCATTTCCTCATCGCTAACTCAAAGTACTAAGTTGCATCCTTCTACATCAATGAGTGCTCTAGATGTGGCAAGAAATGGTTTACCAAGAGTTAACGGGATGCCCTTATCTTCATCCATGTCCAGTACCACAATGTCCATGGGGTACATGAAATTCCCAACTTTCACCAAAACTTCTTTAACAATCCCTTTAAGAATCTTCACAGAGCGATCGCCAAGTTGTAAACCGATTCAAGTTGGTTTAGTTTCAACAAGACCCAACGTCTTGAAGAAGAAATAGGTCATCAAGTTATACTCACGTCCAAGTCAGCCAAAGCATTATCTTCTATAAAGTCACCAACCACACAAGTTATTGTAAAGCTATCTGGATCCTTTAGCTTTGGAGGAAGCTGTTTTGTAATGATTGATGGGCAATTGGCTCCAATTTTTGTTGTAGCTACATCCTCCGACTTCTGCTTATTTGATAGAAGCTCCGTAATGAATTTAACACACTTTGGCATTTGCAATAGTGCTTCAACAAAAGGGATGTTTATGTGTAATTACTTGAACAGCTTAATAAATTTCCTAAATATTTCCTCATCCCTATTTTGATTAAGGCGAGGTGGATATGGAATCCATGGCACATATTCTTTCATGATAGGTGATGATCTCTTTTCAAGTTCTTTCTTCTCATGCTCAACCTTCTCCTTTTCAATCTCCTTCTCAAGCTCAAATTGAAGCTCATTTCCACTTCTTAAGGTGGCATTTATCTATTCCCTTGGGTTAGGCTAGGCAATAAGTCTTGAGGCCTCTCCAAAAGCATCTTTGCAATCTGGCTGACTTGAACCTCTAGATTATGTATGGAAGCACCATGATTCCTAAGAGTTGTTTCTTGATTCTTTAAAATCATATCTAAAAACTTTTGCCTCTCATCTAAGTTTTTGATAAATTTTGCCAACAAATCTTCAAGTGGTGTTTTGGAACTCTAACCAAGTGGCCTTTGAAAACTAGAAGGAGGATTAGGATTGCCCTTTGGAACATTGTTGTTGTTACTCCATGAATAATTTAGGTGATTTTTCCATCCTGGGTTATATGTGCTGCTGTACAGATTGTTTTGGGACCGAATTGGATTGCCCAAAAAAACCTACTTGTTTAGTATATGCTTCTTCCCTAAAGGATGGATCCATAAAAGCCAATTGTTGTTGTGAAATTGTCAAACCATTAATCTTTCTTGAAAGAGCTTTAACCTTAGACATGATTGTGGTAATGACATCTACATCTAGAACACCAGCAACTTTCTTATCTCTACTTCAACTATGTGAACACTCATAGTTGTTTGTAGCCATGTCTTCAAAAAGAGTCAAACTCTTCAGTAGTCTTATGGTTCAAAGTGCCACGATCCACGACATATATCATTTGCTTAGTATGATAATTGAGCCCATGAATCTACACTTGAAGCCACTTGGGAATCCCATGGTGTGGACACTTCCTCAAGGACTCTTTAAATCTTTCCCATGCCTCATATAAGGTCTCCATATCAAACTAATGATATGATTGAATTTAGCTTAGATTTTAGCAGTCTTTGAGGGAGGAAAGAACTTATCTTTGAATTTCTCAATCAAATCTTGCCATGTAGTGATGGAATTTCTTGGCAAAGAGTTCAGTCATTGCTTAGCCTTACCTCTCAAAGAGAATGGGAAGAGTCAAAGGCAGATCACATCATCACTAACTACATTGAATTTGAATGTGTTACATATCTCCATCAAGAGTTGGATGTAAGCATTGGGATCTTCATCTTGCAACTCGTCAAATTGAGCATATTGTTACACCATGTAGATGACAGTGGGCTTAAGCTCAAAATTGTTTGCATCTACACGAGGTCAGACTATGGTAGAATTGGTGCCCACCATTGTTAGTCTTGGAAAATCAGAATTGTTTCTTAGCAACTTGGGAATCAAATTCAAATTCCCTTAATTCAACTTTTAAGGAGGATTATCATTCAGATCAACCATCTCTTCTACCTAAAATTCTTCCTTAACACTTGTTGATGAAAGATTCAATGGTATTGTTCTTCTTCTTCTGATATCTCAAAATTGTTCTCTCCGGTTCTAGATTGTATTCTAAGAGCTTCTTAGCTCAACTTTGGGTCATGCACTGTAAAAGCAATACAATTCAACAATTAGCACCAATGGCAACCAAGAAGAAGCAAGAATTAAACAATTAAAAGAAATGGTTAGATTAATAGGTAAAAAGTGTTCTTAATATTGTTTTATCCTTGGTAACGATACCAAGAACTTTGATAGATTACCAATTGTAGTTTAATATATATAAATACCCATTCTGAATTCTAACTACAAACAATAGGCAAGTGTACCTATCGTAGGCATAGTATAGTGGTAAGCATGGGGTTGTCCACAGGGACAAATCAAGTTCTAGTAGTAGCTTTGTTCTTATCATCTAATCATCAAATAAGAGTGATTGTTTTCTAAACTATTTATTAAAACTTCTTATAATTCTACCAAAAACGAGCAGGGATCACCAACAACAATAGGCAAAGTTTATTTCAAGACTCAAAGCTACCTAGGTTTCATTCTATCCCTATTTTATCATGTGAATCCTTGGAATCTAAAAGTTTTCACCATTGAGTTCTAATGCTATAGAGTTCCACAAGCAAGCTAACAATTCTCTCAAATCTATCAACTTATCTAACCCTATGTTTATCAATTAGGATCTCTCCTCAATCAATAGCAACATAGGATTTGCACGAAGAACATAAACTCATCAATAAATCAATCATCAACAGAAGGTTCTGGCTATTCTATCTCTACAATTACAATCAAATCTCATCAATTGCATAGATCTAATCATAGAAGCAATTTCTCAATTAACTGAAATGATATCAAACATAAATTGATACTTAGACATATGAATCTAAGAAACAATAATAGAACATGCAATTGTACATAAGACTATCAATAAGATTTCATTAAAAACAAATCCATATCACATGATAAAATAGTATTCAAACAAGACCTAGATTTATGATATTTATGATATTTACAAGGGAAACAAATATTCTAGAAGAGAAAATAGAATTTATGATTACAGCCCTAAGAATTGAAGCTCGAAAGTCTTAGATCTTGAAATTCCTTAACTTTTTTGCACTAGTGAATGCTTCAACGATTCTCTCCAAAAACCCCATGAAATCTCGTAACTAATTCTACCCAAAGGCCTTTCCAAAGGTATTTATATCAACACCAAAATTCCCTAAAATAAACATAACAGGAAAAGATGCACACACTCCAATGGCTTGTCATATAACATATATGGGAAGTTGTATGATTCACTAGATAAACACGAGGGGTTGGTATAGGTAGTGATACGAGGTGTATGGCAAGGTGCATCACTTTCTATCTTCTCTTATAGAACCATACACATTTCCATACGTACTGTATGGTTCCAAACTTATTAAAACTTGAACTTTTTCTTGTCGAATTCATTTGATTTCTTTACGATGAGTTCTATATTCCCTAAAATAAAAAAAAAAATCAATTAAGTACCAATTCTTGATGATTTTCACTTAAAATATTAATTGAAAGTGTCCAAATCATCTTAGAATTAAGGTGCTAATGCAATCATCAATTAACCAAGTTATTTTACCTATTTATAAACAATTGATTAATTGACTAATTAGTTCTAACTTTCTAAACCCTAATTGAATTAAAACACATATTTTTATGTGATTGTTAAACACATTAGAAAATAATTTCTCAAATACACTCCTAATCTGACATACGTTATAAGATAAACCCAAAACACATTCTTGGTGAATGAACATTAACAACTTGAACACAAGCACAAAATTAACTCGGGAAAAAAACCCCCATTTGGTAGTTGAACTTTAATGAAAATGTCAAATAGGTACCTGAACGTTAAAAAGTCCAATTTCGTATCCAATTGAACTTTTTGTGCCCTTAAATACCACCCCTCTTAACACCATTAAAAAAGTTATCTTATGTGGACCAGTCCACTAATTGTTGTTTGACACCTACCCATTCTGACTTGAAAAAAAAAAGGAAAAGGGAAAATCCTCTCTTACAACATCAAACAAACACCAAACTACAAAAAAAAAAAAAAAAAAAAAAGCAAAAGGTAATTTAAAACTAAAAGGGGGAAGAAAAAAAAAGAAAGAAAGAAAGAAAGAAAAAACCCTAAAAATAAATTCAAAACAATAATTGAACCTTTAAAGATAGTCTCCTGTTCCAAACTTGGGTAAATAAGTAAAACTTGGTGGTAACCTACAAACATTAAATCAAACACATGCGAAAGGAAAATGAAGCTTCTTCCCTGTAAGAATTCCACTAAATCCCCATTACACGATGCTAAAACACTAACACCCACCCCCACCCACCTTCATTTACACATGTCATTTGCTTTAATTCAAACCCTAAAATTTCAATACCATAAAGCTAAACACTAAATCATCTTGTGTGCCAACAAGACTAGTGGTGATGCAAAGCTAGCAAGGGAATTGGCAACAAAAGTAGCAAAGATAAACTCCTAGATGAAGCAAAAGGAAAAAGCATGAGAAAGAGCAAAGAGATATTGTTGATTGAACTTTGTGAGTAAGCTTACATGAAGGATGGGAATGAAATGAGGAAGAGATGGAAGAGAATCAAGGCAAAAAGGAAGTAGGTTTTGTTGAATAAATGTGTTAAGAATTGGGGTAATAATTTCTATCCTTTGTTTGATAAGTCTGTTAAGGAAATGGTTGATGAATATTTGGAAGAAGAACAACAACAAGAAGAAGAAGGAGAAGACTAGAAGAAATATTCATATTCTAGTTTTATCTTTCCTCAGTTGAAGAGGTTGATGGGTTTTTCTCAAAACCACTAAAATCAAAACTAAATTTGCACAACTTAGATTCTTAATGTAAGAGGATTTTTTTTCTTTTCTTTTCTTTTCTTTTCTTTTCTTTTAAGGTTAGAATGTAAGAGGATTAAAAATGAAAAGGTAAAAAAGAAAAAATATAATCAAAAGTCTAAGCAATTTTATAGTAATGGACAGCTATCTGACATTGATTGGTGCACTAGTCCACGTAGGATAATATTTTTAACAGTGTTAAGAAAGGTGGTGTTTAAGGGTACAAAAAGGTCAATCATGTATGAAATTAGACTTTTTAAAAGTTAGGGTACCTAATTGACCTTTTTGTTAAAGTTCAAAAACCAAATGGGGATTTTTTCCAAATAATTAATAGCAATAAAAATCAACTAATAATCCAAAATATCAACTCAGAACTTCATTTACAAGTGCAAAAGGAACAAGCATCGAACAATATCCATATCATGAACTAAAGAATAAGAATGGAACCATGTTGTCTTTGAAATTTCGTGCTTCAATTCATGCACAAATATTGTTATCCATTTGATCCTGGGGTGAAATCCACAAGAAAAGCTAAAGGAAAAATAAAGAAAAATAAAAGGAAGAGTTATTGTTTTATATCTCTTTTTCCAATCTCATATAGGTATCATGCCACGCCCCAAGGAGGACCTTAAATGTGGTAGTCCGCCATACACAATACTAAAGCCTAGGAATGACTACTTTAGTTACACAAAGGCTTCCATATTATATATAAGGCGTACAACATAACTAAGGGAACGCATCGAAGTAGCGCAATTTACATTGATAAAGATTAAGTAACAAGGCGTGAAAAATTATCATAAAACCTAAATATGGCTGATTACAAATCTTAAGGGTATACCCCCGCTATTGTCTCCAAGTCTATCTAAATACATTACTTAGTAATCACCAAAATACTAACATAGCATACATTGTATATAAGAGTTTAAAATCCCTCAATGACTTCCTTAATGTCATGATCTTCGAATAATGCCACGGGTATACCTATTTTAAAAAAAATCTATGGAGGTATAAGCTTACAACTAGCTTAGTGAGATATTTCCTTTCATTTGCACTGTGATATCAAACAAGTTTATTTAATTTTCATACATATGCTATGCATTAAATCACATGATTACACAAATAATATAGTTATTCAGAAATCATATATAGAACGGATTTACCTATTTATCAAAGGTTAGGGAATTGTTGATGAAGATCCTCTTGACCTTCTATTGCTATTCCCTAAGCCCCCGCCCAAAGTGTTCGTTGGCACGGCTCCGAACCTAGAGTCGCATTCCTCGAGCGATGTCAATTCTCTAGGAAGGAGCATGGCTAGTGTCCCAGCATGTTAATAGCTCATCCAACTCTATACGTAGGAGTAGTAGCTTTATGAAAAAAATGTGACTCGACAGATGTTATGCGTGGACGCTTTATTTTTCTTAAGGCAAACCTTATTAAGGTTGCTTAGGGGTGATCAAACAATTTAGCAAACAATAAGAAATCATACATGTAGGTAGAAAAAATACTTAAACAAATAATTCGAAGTTGCGATATTCTTAATTCTCATTTCATCACATAAGCGTAGAATCACACATGTATATATATATATATAATATATATATATATCCTTGAACTCCCCATACATGTCTATTTTTATCTTTTCTTAGTATACTAATGCCGCTACTCTACAAGCACAAGCAAGGTAACGAAGTTAAGAGGAATAACTCACTCATCCATTTCGCAATCTTCTTAGTCGTAGCAATTCTCATGAAGGGAAATCTCATATTCCTTGTCACCTAGACAAAAGAAATACCCAGGATGAGTATTTTATAGAAGTTCTACTTAAACTTTTTAATTATATTTCACTATGTTTGTGAAAAATTGCGTAGAATGAAGTTCCAACTTAAAATGGCCATAACTTGCTCATTTTAGCTCGGAATTTCACATATTATATATCGTTTTGTACCTACTTAAAGAGATCTATCTATTTCTAAGGTTATTTTATCATAAAAATCCATTTGGGTTTGGAAACGGTGGGGTATATAATTATTACGAAATTCGAAGTCCTTAAAAGACAATTTTTCAAACTTTTCTTCTTTCAAAAATTCTTAAGCAAAAATATAGATATTTATGTGATTGAAAATTCCTTTGAACATATATATGTATATTTATATATAACTCATATTGTATGCATGATTTTGGTGATGTTGCCTCAATATAAAGTTTGTAAACAATTTTGTAAAAGAAAGATTTTGTGAAGGGTCATTCTTTGACTTGTAATAAATTGGCTATTTTGTAAATTTGTGACTTAGCAACAAGAAAGTCATAATTCAGTATATGTATATATATATATATATATAATATATTTTTTTTTAAATCCTTAAAGGTTTTATATTGTTCACAAATTCTTATTCAACAATTTATTTTTATAAAATATGGTTTTACCTATTTGTGACATAAAAACCCAAATGTATTTCTTTTTAAGGAATTTTCTAAGTTTGACTCTTCAAACAAAATTCTAATTTTTAAATTTTGTAAGTGTGAAACTTAATTAAAGAAAATCATGATTTCATACTTATTTTGAGCTCATGAATGTTTTATTTTCATGTTAAGCTCTTTTAACTAATTATTTTTCAAAATATGAACCTTCATGTGGTTATGAGAAAAATATTCCAAGTTGCATAAAAGATGTTTCAAGTTTTAGCATATGAGAAAAATTTAGTGAGTGACTTTTCGAAAATATTTAGTTTGTTACAAGTGAGTGTCTAGTCACTATAAATATTATTTGTATTTCCTCGATTCCATAAAAAAAATGGATTTTGCTTCTTAAAACTTAGTTCCTTAAGTTGTATTTCGATTTTATGTCTAAGTGGATTTTAACATAGTGAGTAGATCATAAACTCGACTTAGAAAGATTGTTTGGTTCCTCGTTTTAATCATGAAGTTAGTAAAAATCCTATAATTAAGTTTTTATGAAAATTTACATAACAAGGAATTATCACATTAGAGTTTTAATAAATCTTATGCTACTTGTTTTGAAAAAAGAAAGTTTATTTACTTAGTTACTTCTTGAAGAAATCCTCTTTGTTGATACTTTCAAAAATCCATAATAAGCTTGTCTAAGTTTTTGAAAAGAATTTATTAAAAACAATTTCCAAATTTTTTATGGAAAAATCTTTATTAAGTGACAAATTTTATTTTAAAGAGAGCTTAGTCTTGTTTTTCCTTATTTAAGAAAATCTCCTCTTCATTTTTTTTTTTTTTTTGAGACAAGAATCAACATGATCATGCGTGAATATAAATATGTACTTAAGAAAAAGAAAAGAATATCACATAAGAATATAGGAAAGATATAGAAGCAATAAAAAACAAAATGATAAACAAAACAATAAGGTCTAGTATTAGAAATCTTAGCTTCATCAAGATATCCCGGCCAAGTATTGGAGACTTAGCTTCATCAAGGCTTTCCGAGACTAAGAATAGACTAGTTTCAAAAAGAAAAGAAAAGAAAAGAAAGAAAGGAAGGAAAAAAATCATAATAATAATAAGAATAATAAGAGCATGTTAGTGAGAGTTAGTGGGTATTTAAGCTCTAAGAAATATATAGATATACATATACTTAATAATATATATACAACGTCAGATTAGGAGCATAATAACAATAATAATAACATAATATCATAATATAGCAAAATAACATATCAGAAATTCTTGGCATGTGCAAGAACAAAATATGAATGTGTTGTTGCTTTTATAACTCACATGAGCTTTAAGAAACAACACCATGGTCATGCTAAGTTACATAACATGAGAAAATAATTGTAGAAAATCTTTAACTAAAGATGTGTATGTGTTGAAGAAAGAAGGTGGTAGGTGTAAGAATATGTGGTTAGTAATATATGGAAAATGGTTTTTGTGTAGAGGAAAGAAAGTTAGAAAGAATTGTTTAGAGAGAATTTTTGGTAGAGAGAAATTTTGTGGAGAGATTTTGGTAGAGTTTTGTTATGTAAAAGTGAATGTATGAAAGAAGTGGAGGGAAATGGGGTATTTATAGTTGAAGATGGAGGGAAATTAA
Source organism: Combretum micranthum (assembly GCA_024138025.1). Lineage (NCBI taxonomy): Eukaryota > Viridiplantae > Streptophyta > Magnoliopsida > Myrtales > Combretaceae > Combretum > Combretum micranthum. Next base: position 130,139 of record JAMXBD010001862.1, read on the forward strand.
GAGTTAATTAAATAAATGAAAAAGAAAAGAAATTGATGGCATGATGAAGAAGAGTAATTAAAAATTAATTTTAGAAGAAAAGTATAAGAAAAGTTTAGTAATATGTGGTGTAGAATTTTTATGGAAAAAGAAAATTGTAAGAAATAGGTATATAGGTTATAAGAATAGATAGTATAAAAAGTAGAGATAGATGAATAATTATGAATAGTGTAGAATAGGATAATGAATAGTAAACAAGACTAATAATTTACCAGTAGTAAAAAAATATGCGTAAAAATGTGATATATGATATTTTTAGTTATCGAAAAATTATAAAACTGATATTTTTAAAATTCATATATTATTACGGATCTAACGGTATCATCGGAATATTTGTACTATTCTAAGCCCCGAGACATACTTTTCAAGAGCTAATCCCGTTCGAGTTCGAAACGTACTAAAATTTAACGAATATGATATTTTTAAGGTTCCTTATATTATTACAAACTATTATCCATAATTATCTTAACTCCATTGCTTAGGGTTTAAGAGTACGGGATTGTCGAATCTAAACACTAGGGTTTGTTGTAGACTTTGTTGACTTTTAGCGTTCTGGTTTGACTTCCGGCTTTTTGATTTATTCGTAAGATCATAAAATTTTGGGGTTTTTGACTATGTTATATTATTGGTTCAAAATTTATGTTTTATTTTATTTTATTATTTTTTGTGGCTTGTTTAATATATTTCAGTTCGTAGGATTGTTTAACCGAGTCTAGGGTTATGGTTGACTCCATTTGACTTTTGGTGGTAATTAGAATTTTTTTATTTTAAAATTCACTGAAGGATTTAAGGTTTTAGTATTTTGTCGTTGGCTATTATTTTGGATATATCATCTTGATTTGCGTATTAGGGATTAGATAGATAATTTGGTTAGCGTACGAATGTTAGATCAAACGATGGTTAGATTTTTCATTTTGTTTTGATGGTTCTCTTTTTCTCAAGGTTAAGAATTTTCGTATTTGATCTTATTTAGAATTCAGTTTTAACTTGGATAGGTTTTTAGGGTCTTGATTTTGGTATTTAACTCTACAATTATTTTCTAAGAATTCTGAAAAATTCAGGGTTTACATATCCCCTCAATTTTGATGTGCGTGTGTGTTATATTACGTAGTGTTATCCCCTGTAGGTGTGTCATGTATAGTCTTGTGGGCCCTTAGTAAAGATAAAATAAATCTTTATTGAAAGATATAAAAAAAAAAAAAAATGGGCTTTATATCTTTTGTTCAACAACAGAAAATAAAAGTAAAAATTTCCTTAGTCTATCACATGAGGTCAACTTAGGAGTTTGACGAAACATCTTGGTGCCTAGTCTAAGTCTGGTCAATTTTAGACTGGACTCCAGAAAGTCAACTTGAGTCTTGCACAAGTGTAGTTCATCTACTTATTGTCGAAGCTTAGCTCAATCTTCGGTTCTCAAAATGCTATCTGGTCATCAACGATCATGACTTTACTGTGAACGTACACCTGAAATTATATGGAAAGATAAGTAGCTCACCGCCATGTAAAAAGAAAGCCAAAATGTCACCATTTGCCTGTTGTTAAGAATCAGACTCATAATGAAAATGTTATTGATGAAATACCTGGCTAGATGCAATTAAACCACCATCAGAAAGCTTTCCATAGGCTCGGAGACCATAGAAAGAAATGTAATCATGTGCTTTTGGACCAAGAAGATCGTAAAGATTGTGCAATATTGAATAATTTCCTCTGCAAATAGTTCTATGTTGCCAGTGCATTATGGCTCTAACAGAGGCTGCACCTCCATCATCAACCCCACCCTGTAAAATTTTTAGCTCTGTAAGAACTACACTAATCTCAGCTCCAGTTGAGAGCACATAAGAAATGATTGTTGACCTGGAAGCCGGGCAGGAGCGGTATGACAATTATTACCCTAAAGAGCCTGTTGTCACTATTTGCCTTCATAACCAATATCAACAAGGTTGGATTGCTCTATATTGAACACAACTCAATCAAGATTGGAAATCACTTGGGGTTTGTTCACTCAACTATTATTACTTGGTATTAGCTGCTAAAGTCACAATGTTGTCGCCTGTTTGATTCTAACCGTGCAATTTCAGCTCCAACATTGGTGTTGCTCGGCATAAAATTCAGTAGCAATGTGGACATGTTGTGAGCTGAGTGTCAATGATCATGTAATACTGCAACATTAGGCACCAAATGTTTTGTCCTGTTCAAGAGCTGCTCGGATGGGGTCCAAGCATCCACACATCAGCTTGAGTTTGCAAAAGAAAAATGAAAGTAATCGAGTCAATTTAGTTGAATGGAAATCAAATGGTTATAACTTTCCCTTTTCGGCATTATCAATCAAAATAAAACTAAATTTACTTGTCTCTCTAAAATTAAAAAAAAATGGACAAAAATAGGTTGGAATAAAACTATATTTACAACTTTGCCCTTTACAACAATATTCAACAAAATAAATTTGGGTAATTTTTTAATCATTGACTTTATTTCTATTCATTTGTTCTTATAAAAGAAACCAAATAAAATAAATGGAAGCATTTCTTTCATGTCCTTTGATGTTCCACAACACAATGAAAATATACTTTTTTTCTACTTCTACTTGTTTATCTTTATTTCTACATATTACGATCTATTGATGGTAAATAATAAATCATAATCCAATAAGCCCACCACAACTCTCACATGGGATGAACGACCTCAAAAACCCGTTGGTCGCTCCACAAGGAGCTCAACCTAGCCAAGACCTTGGCCTTAGGCCTCACAAGGGCTTAACTCAACAAGGACCTTGATCCCAACCTCGTGCTCTCGCAATGTCACACCTCAAAAAGGAGTCTAGTACAATATGCAATTATGAGAAAGATGAGAATATCATATAATAAGATAGATAGAAATATAAGAAGCAAATAATCATAATATAAGGTCAAATATTGGGAACTTTAGCTTCATCAGGGTATCCCGGTCAAGTATTGAGAGTCTTAGCTTCATCAAGACTTTCCGAACTAAGAATAGACCAGTCCCAAAAAAAAAAGAAAAATAAAAAGAAAGAAAAGAAAAAGTATAATAACAAGAGCAAAAATAATAAGATGTTAGGTTAGTGAGCACTTAGGCTCTAAGAAATATATATACATAAATATATATATCATATCATGTAGAAGTTAGATTAGAACTAATAATAATAACAATAACAACAACAACATAATAACAATAATAACATAATGGAAATTTAGACATAAATAAGAGTCAAACATGAAGATATTGTTACTTCCTTAACTCTTATGAGTCTAGGAAACATACACTAAGCTCATGCTAAGTTATATGAACGTGATGAGTAAATATGAAAAGTTTTACCTAAGCTTATATATTTGTTGAAGAAGAAAAGAGGTGGTTGTGGTAATATGTGGATAGTGGTTTTGTGGAGAGAAGAGAAAGTTTAGAAGAGAAACTTGGAGAGAGAATTTGTGGAGTGAATTTGGTAGAATTCTTGTATGAAAAATGATCATTTTTATGATCTTTTTTGTGAATCTGATCTTTTTTAAGCTTTCTTATATAATTCCAAACTAAAATTCAAAATTATGTCATTTTTATTGTTCTTAAGTTTTTTGCAAGGGATTGTTGGATCTAGATTTACTAGACTAAACATAGAACTAGGTTGATTTTAGGGTTCCGGTTTGACTTCCCTTTCTTAGAGTTTAATTATTATTATCGAAAAATCTAAGGGCTTACAGCACTACTAACTAATTTTTTTGTTTGTAGCTCCCAAATTCTACTAGTAGATCAACACCTACAATACTATCCATTTAAAAAGAAAAATTATTAAAATTTGCGTTAACAAAATCAATGAAAAAATAAATAAATTTGGTACCTTAACTTTGCAAAATAAAAATCCAATTTAGTGCTTATAATATTTAATTTAATACTAAATCAAACTTTCTGTAATTATTTTTACTATTACACTAACATTATTTGCTCTATTTTCAAATACGTAATAAGCTGTTATCAATGCTAGATGGTAATAGGAGAAATAGTAAAGATACAATGATATGTTGCATTTTTCAAGTCAGTAAATAGAGTAAACTATGTTAATGGGATGGTAAAAATAGATACAAAAAGTTTAATTAGGTATTAAATTAATCACTTTAAAATTTTTATGAGAGCTTCTACGATCCCATTGACGAAACCATCCAGTTAATTTTCTAATCATTAAAATAAATATAATAATTAAAATATTAACTATTTTAATTATTTATCAAAATGAATAATAAAATCATGAAATTTCTCAGCTTTTATACCAAATTAAAATTTAAAGCAAAGTTATAAGTCCAATATGTCGTTGCATGGGTTAACCAAAGTAGTGTGACAACCAACAACGAACTATTGTCCTATACCAATGGCGGACCCGACAGCGTGCCAAAAAGTAGGAAACTGATTTCAACAAGATAATTATTATGGTATCGTCCTTTGAGTCAGACCGGATATTGTGGTTGGGTCGAGCTCGACTACCGCGGGTTCGGTAGAAAGCGTATCCAGCTTGGCGGATTATCAGCTGCCTGCTTGAAGTGTTTTCCGTTTCAGTCTGTAGCTTATATATGTTTGTTCTACACACATGAATTTTAAAAGTTATTTATTAAAATTATATTATTTTAAAATTATGATAATGGTGATGATTGAGGTATGAAAATTGGGGAGTTAAAATTCACACACTGGTTAAGTTTTAAAAATTTGTATTTTATACATGGACAAAAGAAATTTTAATTAATGTTTTGTGCAAATGACTAAAGTAAATTATAAGAACTTGTTAGACATTTAATTTTGTAAGATAACTACATCTTTTTCGGTATTTTGTTGTTGACAAACACAATATAAATAGATACTAAAAAGATACCATAAAGATAGGGAAAATCAAAGAGAACCATAAGTTATAAGGTTGGATTCTCTTCTTTTTCTGCCATTGACCGAAGAATTATAATATTTATTAATAATAATGCCTGTATCATTTTCAATGAAATCAATGTAAAATTCCACTTGATTATCTATAAGCAGGATTACGCATTCACGTACATGCAATGTGCATCCTTAGAAAAAAAAAAATTGAACATGAAATATGAGTGAAAGATGGCATTAGCATATTAAAATATGATATAAATTACAGAGAAAAATAAGAAGAAGGTTTGAGTTGTTTTTGAAGAAAAACAAGAGGAAAAATTTGCAATAACTATTCATTTCTCATAGTCTCTTTTTTTTCCTGTTTTTTTTTTTTTTTTTTTTTTTTTTTTTGAGTGAACTTTCATCTCCGAGATAATAATGAGAAACCAAATTAATCGAAGAAAAACCTAAGATTTTGACCGCTTTGATGAAAATAGAATCATCTTGTATTTGGTGCTATATCCATTCAAAAACTTCGACATGTTCCATAATGCAGCACTTGTGATGTATACGATTTTTTTTTTTTTTTGTTAATTTAGAATGATTTTTAAAACATTTATGAAAATAAGCATCTATCCAAACTAATATCAAAATAACTTATTAAAATTGCACATTCAACATGGATATTTTTTTAATTGTTAAAAAAAATGGATTTTTTATAAATGAAAAAGAAAAAATTATCATAAATGGAAATCACATGTTCTACATATGATTTCCAATAAATAAAAGAAATTATAAATAAAAACCATATAATACAATTCCCATATAAATTTTCTAGCAAAACTGCATGAGCTTAAATCAGATTTTTCATGTGTTTTTAATGAATTATTTTAGTAATTAAGTTGGTTGAATCTTATTTTGATAATTATATTTTTATGAAAGGTATAAACCTATAACGTAGATCATATAAAATAACGGATAATAGCAGATCAAGTACCTATATTTTTAATTTTTGATAATTTAATATCTCTTCTTTATATTTTGGCAAATTAGTAACCATACTTTCAAAATATGTGCGATTCAATAAGTTTGTTAAATAATATTTGACAAACATTAATTTTTGTGACATGATAATGATAGATCAACTACTTATATTTTTAAATTTTTTGCAATTTTTGGTAGTTTAGTATCATATTATTTGGATTTTAGCAATTTTTAATCAAGTGTTTATTATTATTTTGTCATCAAAATAAACATTCGTCGAGTATTATTTAACTGAGATACTGAATTGCATATACTTTAAAAATACAAACATTAATTTACCAAAATTTAAAAATGAGACACAAAACTACCAAAATAAAAAACACAGTTTTTCCCGATTTTAGATAAATCTTAGAATGAGTACTAAATAAAAATCTTTCTCAACAAACCTATTCAAAAAAAAAGGTCCAATGGTCCTAACATCTATTTTTGGCAACATGCTCCATAAAATATGTAAAAAATAAAAATCTAATACCACGTGCGATTTTACATTCTTATATGACATGCCTTAAGGATACCGCCAAAACCTTTTTACTAATTTCATATTTCGTGCTGCCAAGCATCTTCCAACACTAACTTCTCCAAATGTGGTCAGTCTCGTACCGTGTTCTACATGAACATGCCATACTTCTTTACCCCACACACGCACATATATATATATATAAACAAATGGTTGTTTCACACAAAAATTGAAAGATAAAGAAAATTGCTCTGTATTTACAGAACACACGAAAATCGCATTTATATCTTCATGGCATTTGAAATCAAGACATGGAGATCAATAAAATAGCATATTTGGCTCTATTTACATATAACAATACAAAAGAAAGCAAAATCAAACATCCTGGCATTTTCCAGCAGTGTCTAATTTACACAGGAAGATCTTAAAAAAAAAAAAAAAAAAAGAATTTTGCCAAACCTATAACAGAAAAATGTGTAGGCTCACTTGGCCAGCTCCCTTGATATGATATACCGGAAGCTGAAATTATGAGGAACCCACTGAATGTTCTTGTGCAATTTTCCTACATTATACTTTTTCAAGCTTTTCTTCAGAGATCCTGGCAAAGTATGCTGGATCATCTCAATCAAACTAGCTGTACACAACCCTGAATCTTTTGCAAACAACTCCAGTATCTTTGGTAGCAAGATTTTCTTATCCTTCCGGATGCCAAAGTTGGCCCGAATATATTCGTCTTTTGCAGCTTCAAGCTCTTGATACAGTGTCTTCGGGGTATATACACGAACCTGGATGAGGTTTCAAGACGTTATATTTAGCATTAGAAGAATTCTCTCAGCAAAACATGGTTCACTGCAGTTCTCACGAGAAATTATTAACAAAATTAAACAGGGTAATTGAAACCCGGCAATATGTTTAGAGTTCTCAAAATTTTGTGAGGCTGCCTAACAAAATCATATTTACCTCTTTGTGTATTGTATTTCAATCCTCTCAACATTGCGTTTCGCTCACAAGGAAAATATAACATAGGATCTTAAACCAACAAATTCACAAGCATAGCATTTATCGGAGCATACTTCTAGACATGTGCAAAGGTAAAGTCATCCCATGAAAAAGGAAGATAGCAGACCATACCGCAGGATCAGAGTGGCTTCCAAAACAAAGTGCAAAATATAAAAGGGGCTCTGGATGGTCAATTCCATATGTTTGTCTCTTATCCCCACTCTTGAACTTTTACTTGGAGAGAGAAACGTCCGAATCCACTGCCATCACCCATCAGAAATACATTCATCAGCAGTAGCAACAACCATAAAATTATTGAGCTTCTTATTTAGCAGAAGCATATGGGTCTATTTGGATCGTCTGATTTTCATCTACATCGATATAGACTTTGGTTTATATAGAACCAAGAGCTTATTCAGCAGCTTCAATCTCAACAATTTCAGCTATACTGCAACCCAAAATATGTTGTCCCCCATTTATGGAGGAAACCATGTCATTTGAAATGATGAGACTTCATTTCCCGAAACAAATTAGATAAAAACATTGCCACCCCATTTTGTAAAGCGTTTTTATATAAGATCCTTTCTATTTATAAATATAGTGTGAAGACAAACATGGTCCAAAAATTTTATAGAATGTTAGGAAGTCGAAAACCAGGTTAGATAATAGATACGAGAATCAGCCACATTAATAATCTTGCATTGAAATCAGAAATGCAAAATCTCAGAAAGGATGCAAGACTGAAAAGACAATCATGCTAGGACATGACAAGCAAATCCATAATTTAAATTCAATCAGACTGTTTGCCTTTGCATTAAGTGAAGCAAATGGATGAAGAATTTGTGATACCATAACATCTACCCACTGCAGAAGTATCTAGAAATAGATCAACTACAACAAAAAGATATATTTTCTCAAATTCTAAAATGATCTTTCGACAATAACATATCTATTTCAACTACTCAAAACAATTGGAGCAAGTTACTGATGGGAATGGAAAAGTCACGACCCTTTCTATTATAGTTTCATACGTAGCAACCATAGTTCCTATACCATCTCGCTGAAACAATTCCAGCAAGATAACCCCACCAATAGTTCCATCCAACAAATGCACCCTCTGAACACCTCCCTGTTAGAAGTAGAGGACATCATGAGAAGAGATTCCTACATTTGAATGATCACAAGGAAAGAAAAAAAGTCTAAAGGAATCATATATCACACTGTGACGTGCCTTCATTAATTGTGGATAATTTATGCAAAGACAAAGCACACGAATCTTTTCTAGTGGAGCATTCAGCTGGATGATTTTATGTCTTTCATATGGTACGCTAGTCTGAATTCCAGTGAGAGATCAACATTTCATAGGATACCATTTTACAAGTATTGGACCAACCATAGATGATAGACTTATAGTAGTGAGATTTGAAGGGCATGCAAGCTATTGTGCAAGAAAAGAATTCTCTGAAATAAGATTCTCACCTAAAAGACAGAGAAAATCAACTTAAATGGTATCCGGTGGTAAATGACAATGAAATTTCTTTTTGCACAACTACTTTAACCTTATGCCTCTTGGCCAGTGGCCAGACAGATGTGGTGGAGACAAAATGAAAAGATGATTTAGGGATGAATCTAGTTCACTTCACGCATGAACTCCAAAATCTCATGTCAGCAGTTCTTCACTAATTTGTTCCTTGCAGTTGCAAGTAAGGATGGATGTGTAAAATAGTCAAACATTAGTTGGTTGCAGTGACCAATCCGATAATTTAAGAATTGTATAAGTTACAGAAGTGAATTGCAAAGCACTATCACTTGAGCAATTGTTGGAGGGCCAAGCCCACCATGGTTTTGGATAAGATGATTGCCAAAATGATACCCATAAGAATCCCATCAACAACCAAAGAATTTAAAAATAGAGCAGTGCTCTAGCTAGAAAATTTCAAAGATCCGATTTGACTATACTTATCTAACAGGTTTTATTCCACAATCCTGGTTTCCATTCAACACCATCTTACTGATTGATCAAGAAATCAGGCAGAATTACTAGAGTTTTTGCCTAATAAGTAACCATCTATTCATTTCACTAAAGAAAGAATTCACCATAAAAAATATAGGATAGGCATGAGACATCTAAATGAATAGAATCTAAAATATGCCTTTTCGGTACATCTTATTTTCATCTTTTTTATAGCAGATATTACCTTCAAAACATGCATTTGCAAAAGTAAAATATGGAAAAAAAATTCCAATCAAAATTCATTTTTCAAGTAATGATATTATATTTTAAAATCTTTTACCTTAATGGTAAGTAAACTTTTATTTCTCAATTTTCATTTCCCAATGAATGATAAGATACCAAAAAGACAATCCATTCAAACATCAAGTTTGAAATAGAAACAAATAAGATACAATAGTTTTTGAAATGTTAGATTTCTAATAGATTCAGAATGGATACAAATAAATATTTGGTGTTGTTTGGCAGGGCCGGGGGAGGGGGGGGGGGGTGGCGGGGTGGGGGTAGGGGTGGGTGGTGCAGAAAAGAGGCAATCCTTAAAGGCCCTAAATTTTTATTTCCAATAAGAAGAAAGGGATAAGACAAATCAACTGAAGCAAATACTTCCAGGCTACATATATAGAGGACAGAAAGCTTATTGCTCAAATGGTATCTCTAAAAAAATTTTCCCTTACATACTTTTCTTTAATGTCTCTTCCTTAACATAACGTATGGTGTAATGGCGACCAAAAAAAAAAAAATATGACGTAACAAATTAAATCAAAGTGTTGCTTGCGGACACAAGTATACAATGATGTGCTTTGACTTTTGGAATAAATAAATAAGTAAAATTTTATTAGTTTCGGTGTTACTAAAAAGTACATGCATAGTTCAATTGAAATTTAACTGTAAATTCAAGTGCTTTAGTCTTTATTAAAGGAACTCTCTCTCCATCAAGCCCTATGAACATCGAACAATGGAACCTCAGCAGCTCGTTGCTGTCGGCGATGCACATCTCCCTGTTCTTCGAATCTCGATAGTATCTGGTCATTGTGTGTTTTGGTTTTGGAGAAAATGTTCTTGATGTAGGGCCATGAGGAAGAGTGTGCTTTTGGGGTTTGAAGAGCGAGACCGCGAGGCTTTGCGCTTCTTGGTCGGTTTTTCACAGCAGCTGTGATTGTCGTCGTTTCTGGGAAAACGAAGCAGCTGAAGAAAGAGAAGAATTCGATGACGAAGGAATTAATGCTTGCTGCCATGGGTTTTTTTTTTAAATATTTTAATTGAGAATATGATCAAGCTCGTGTTTTTTTTATTATTATTTCTTCATCAGATTAAGAGGGAGTAGGAGTATATATAGAGAGTTAGAGGCTATAAAAAGGGTTATTGAGAGAAGGTGTTGAATGATGGAAGACGAAACGATGCGGATGGCACAAAAAAGGAAAGTAAAAGAAAGACGAAGGAAAGTCGTAAGAGAGAATAAAGGAGGGTATGAGTGCCAAAGGAAAATGAATAATTATTCAGTCAATGCCATAAGTGTGAATTAATTACTTATTATTGCATTTAAGAATGTTGACTAAAGAAAAGAATCATCATTACTATTTAAATCTAATCTTTCTATCTTCTATGTATCTATCATATCTATATAAATTAAGCAAAACTCCTTCATTCGTCACATTTTATCATATAGTTTTGTATGGTAATTTATTAATCCGTCTAATATTAATATTTGATCATTTTATTTAAGGAAATAAACTTATCATTGCATTTAATAATATTGACTAAAAAAAAGAATCATCATTGCTATTTAATCTATATCTATCTATCTACATATCTTCTTCTATATAATTTAAGCAAAACCTTTCATTCGTCACACATTTTTATCATCTAGTTTTATATGGTAATTGATCAATCTCTCTAATATTATTATTTGATCATTTTATTTAAGGAAATAAACTTATCATTGTGTTTAAAAATATTGACTAAAGAAAAAAATCATCATTGCTATTTAAATCTATTCATTTTATCTTCTATCTATCTACCTATATCTTCTATATAATTTAAGCCAAAACTCTTTCATTCGTCGCACATTTTATTATATAGTTTTGTATGGTAATTTACCAATCTGTCTGATATTAATATTTGATCATTTTATTTAAGGAAATAAACTTATCATTGCATTTAATAATATTGACTAAAAAAAAGTCATCATTGTTATTTAATCTATATCTATCTATCTACATATCTTCTTCTATATAATTTAAGCCAGAAACCTTTCATTCGTCACACATTTTTATCATCTAGTTTTATATGGTAATTGATCAATCTCTCTAATATTATTATTTAATCATTTTATTTAAGGAAATAAACTTATCATTGTATTTAAAAATATTGACTAAAGAAAAAAATCATCATTGCTATTTAAATCTATTCTTTCTATCTTCTATCTATCTATCTATATCTTTTATATAATTTAAGCCAAAACTCTTTCATTCGTTGCCTTTTATCATATAGTTTTGTATTGTAATTTATCAATCTCTCTTATATTAATATTTGATCATTTTATTTAAGGAAATAAACTTATCATTGCATTTAAGAATATTGACTAAAGAAAAGAATCATTATTGCTATTTATTCTATATCTATCTATATAATTTAAGATAGAACTTTTCATTCGTTGCACATTTTTATCATATACCTCTATATGGTAATTTATCAATCTCTCTAATATTATTATTTGATCATTTTATTTAAGGAAATTGACTTACCATTGCATTTAAGAATATTGACTAAAGGAAAGAATCATTATTGTTATTTAAATATATTCTTTCTATCTTCTATATAATTTAAGTCAAAACTCTTTCATTTGTTACATATTTTTATCATATAGTTTTATATGGTAATTTATCATATAGTTTTATATGGTAATTTATCAATCTGTAAACCCCTAAAAATTTCGTAATTCATAAAAAATAATCCTAGAAGTCTAATATTAAAAATTTAAATCCCAAAAATCGACTCAAGTTAAAACCAATTTCTAAATCAAGTCAAACACAAGAATTCTTAGTCTTGAGAAAACGAGAACCCTTGAAACAAAATATAAAATCCAACTATCGGTTGAATCAACATCCGTACACCAACCAAATCATCTACTCGATTCCTAAAACGCAAATCAAAATGATATATCCAAATACCGCTTAAGAAAGAAATGATAAGATCTTAAATCCTTTGGTAAATTTCAGAATTAGAAATTTCAATTTTTACCAAAAGCCAAACTGAGTCAACTCATAACCCTAGACTCGGTTAAATGATCTCGAGAACTAAAGACTATTAAATAATCACAAATAAAATAAGAAAAAAACCATATATATCGAGATAAAAATATAAAACGGTCAAAACTAAAAAAATTTTATGATCTTACGAATAACTCAACAAAACCGGAAGTCAAACCAGAACTCTAAAAGTCAACAAAGCTTATGACAAACCCTAGTGCTTAAGATCCGGCAATCCCGCACTCTCAAACCCTAGAAAATGAAATTAAGTTAATGGCTTAAAATGGTTCGTAACAATATGGGATAACATAAAATATCAGATTCGCGAATTTCGAGTGTCCTTCGGACTCAAACGGGATAAGTTCTCGAAAAGCATGTCCTGAAGCTCGGAATATTAAAAATATTTTATTAACACCAATAGACTCGTAAAAATATAAGGTTTTCAAAAATATCAGTTTTAGAATTTTTTGGTAGCTAAAAATTACAGATATCGTATTATGACGCATATTTTTATTACTACCGATACTTTAATTGTCTAGTCTACTATTCATAGTACTTTTGTAAACCCCCAAAATTTCGAAATCGGTTTAACATAAAACCTTAAACCGGAAGTCAAACGGAATCCTAAAGGTCAACAAAACCCTAGTTTACCGTATCAAACTAAATCCGGCATTGCCGTTTTCTTTGGGCCTAGAAAACAAAGTTGGGATAATTAGATAGAATAGTTCGTAATAACCATAGGTTTTATAAAAATATCAGTTTTGCGAATTTCGGGTGTCCTTTGAACACGATCGGACACGGTTCTCGAAAAGCGTGTCTGGGAGCCCAGAATAATAAAAATATTCCGAATACACCGTTAGACTCATAAAAATATAAGTTTTCCAAAAATATCAGTTTCGTAATTTTTCGGTAAGTAAAAATAACAGATATAGCTATTATACGCGTATTTTCTTACTACTGGTACTTTATTAGTCATATCTACTTTACATTACACTATTTATTACTATTCGACACTATTCTTTTATCTCTACTTTTTCTTACACCTATTCTTACACTCTACATAACCTATAAACTTAACTTTTTACCTTTCCCATAACTTTATTTCACATCTACCTTACACATTACATCTTTCATATATCAAAAGTCAAAAAAATAAAAGCACTCCCCCCTTTTACTCGCTATGGCCGGTGCCCCCTATGCCCCCTTTCCCTCAATTTTGTTTCAATTTTCTTTTATTTTAATTACACAAAAATTACTCCACAATTTCCTATAAATACCCCCTCCTCTTTCACTTCTTTCACACATTCACTACCCACAAATTCATACAAAAACTCTCTCAAATTTTCCTCTCAAAACTCTCCCAAAATACCATCCCAAAACTCTCTCCAAATAATTCTACAACAACTTCTACCAACAAACCAAAACCCATAACCACATAACCATACCAAAGCTTCCTTTAGGTAACCACTTCATATTTCTTTTTCTTCTTCATGTCATGTAACTTTACATGACCATAGTGTGAGTTTCCAAAAGACTACAAGTTATGAAAACTACATTATGTTCATGTATTGTTGTTTTTCATGCCAATCCATTTATGTTTATGTTGTTTTATTATTGTTAATATATTATTATCTATATATATATACATATTCTTTAGAGCATATAAGCTCACTTGCAATTTATTTATTTTATGCAAAGTAATTTATTTATTTATTCCATTGCAATTTATTTATCTATTCCTTGTTGAATTAAGACTAGTCTCTAGTCTTAGACTTGTCTTCATCAAGTCAAAATAAGTTTTCTTTCTTTAATTTTATTTTATTTTGGGACTATTCTACTTCTTAGTCCCGGGAGCCTTGAAAAAGCTAAGACTCCAATACTTGACTTTATTATTTATGTTTTATGTTATTTTATATTCTCATAATCATGTTCATTTAGATTGTTGTCTAAAAAATTTTAATTTCTAAAAATGATTAAACAAAAGAAGAATTTTTGTCACTTAGAAATAAGTTTATGTAAAATATAAAATCTATAAGATAACAAAAGATAAACTCATTTCCTTTTAAGTTATAAAAAGAACCCATTAAAATTTTAGAAACTACTTTTACCTTTATTATTCCACTTTGTTTTCAAAAGAAAATATTGTGGATACAAAAATGGTTCTTTTATGAAAAAGATAGACAAGATGAATGGCTAAGAATTTTCAAATAAAGACTTTTGCAAACAAATAGGCAAAGAAAATCACTGGTTTGAAAACAAAAATAAAGATATTTCTTTTCAAGTTACAAGAAGAAACCACAAAAGTTTTAGAAAAAGGTTTCTTAAGTCACATATTAATCCACTTTGTTTTATCAAGAAAATAAGCTTTTATGAATGAATGACTTCTATAAGGCATAGGAAAAGAATGAAAAATTTTCAAAGCAAAGATTTTGCAAACGAATAGACAAAGAAATTTATACAAGAAAAATAAATAGTGTATTTTCTAAAAACTCCAAATTAGTATTAGAATAGAAAATTTTAATTTTACTTGGGAAAAATAATAAAGCACTCTTAGAAAACAAAGGAAACAATGTATTCATTACAAGAAATCTACAAAAACAATTTTTGAAAACTATATTTTCTAAAAACTTCAAACCGACATTATGTTACTCAAGAAAAATAATTGGACAACAAAACACTTGAGCATGCTTAAATATGAGTTATGTAGTTATAAAAAGAGAATTTTTAACTATATATATAACTAAGTATTTATCAAACAAATTTTGATTTCTTGAACTAAGGTTGTTTTTACTTGGAAAATCCGTGGTGAATTTTGTCGCCACTGTTTCGAGGCCTATACAACCTTGTTTGTTAAAAGTAATTTTGCAAATGGATAGATCTTTTCGGGTAGGTAGAAATCGGTATATTATATGCGCGATTCCGAGTTAAAATGACCAAGTTATGGCCATTTTAAGTTGGAACATTCCTTTATACGAACTTTAACGTTCTTTTGACATTGTTTTGTCAAAATTCAAGAAAATCATCAAGGAATACTTATTGTGGGTATTTTCTTTGGCTTGGTGACCCCGAGGAAGAATTCCTTTACCCCGAGGATTATTACGACTAAGTGGAGTGTGTGACCGACTCATCCACCCAGAGGAATAGTCATCATGGTATCGTGAGTTTATTTCCATTAAATGCTATACTTGTTGTGTTTGTAAATTAGTTGCATTATAACTAGGAAAAGATAAAACGGTGTGTATGTAAAATAATTTGTTGAAAGAATTTTAAGAATATCGGAGTCGGAATTGTTATAAATGTTTGTTTTAGTATAATCATTGATTTGTCTGAAATTCTTTGATTGCCTTAAATTCAAAAATAACTATGATATGACTTTATAAGAAAATGAATTCATGCATACCACGAAGTGAGTCACATTGCACTTTGGGTTATTATCCTTGGATGAGAAGGATAGTAAGCTCATGTCGAAAGCAACACTTGGTGGATGATCCGAAAGCGATTGCTTGGCAGCTTAATGGAAAATGCTTGGTGGAAGATCCGAAAGTAAGGTCAATCAAGTAGATTTAGAATGCTTAGCGAAGAGTGCTCGCGAGCATTAAAGCTTTTTAATTAAAACTACTTGAATTGAGGTTATGTATTGTCACTCCCCAATGGGTACCCTAAACGTGGCAGTCCGCCACACTCAATATTAAAGCTTAAGTATGACAACCTTAGTCATTCCAAAAGCTTTTATATTAAGTGTAAGGCTTACTTTCACAATATTTAGAGGACCATATATGGAATTATGTAGCTTAAGGAGATATAAAAACATGTTAAGAAAAGAAGAATCACAACAATTATTTGTCCATGGCATAAATTTTACCAACTTAGGGACAGCTTACTAATCTATTATATACATATTAACATGCTAATGCTCAGCTACTCTTTATTCAGAATTCTAATATACAAGAGGGATTACCTGCCCACAGGGTCCACGTGGCCTTAACCATAGGTACGGGAACTGCAAAAGATATCTATCGGGTATAAGCTACTAGGCTTAGTGAGTAATTCCCAAAATTCATACTCGAAGTAAATTATCAATCAAGTTGGTTATTCAAACGTATGAAATGCAACAACCACGTGAGCATACAAGACATATGACTTTCCGGGAATCATATGTTGAATGAATTTACGCCCTTCATTCGGGGTTGGGTATTCAGGCCAATTACAGCCACCACTTTTAAAACACTTTTATAGGTCTTACCGGCACCTATATGCCATCAAAAATTTTGTAGTTATTACAGGCTCCTACTAGCCACGAAAAACTTGTAGTTATTACAGGCTCCTACTAGCCATCAATTTAAGTAGTTCTTACCGGCTCCTACTCGCCACTTACATGATATACCGGTTATGTCTACCACCACTATTATACACTTGTCCCACCAATTGTATAGTAGCGAATGCAATGTGACTCAACATATGAAGTGCATGAACAATTTCTTTAATTAAAATCTAGTAGTTACATTTAACTTCTTTCAAGTGATCAACCAATTTCAAACAATTCAAGATATTAATGTACATACAACTTTATTACAAACAATTTGATTTTCGATATACTTAGTATTCCTTCAACATATTATCATACACTTCTTTTTGAGTTTGCTTAGATTCTAGTGCAACTAATTTTACAAGCACAAGCAAGAGTATGAAAAATAACGGGGAAATAACTCACGATGCCATTGCCGTCTATTTCTCTTAAGCGGATGAGTCGTTCACACACTCCACTAAATCGTAATAGTCCTCGGGTGAAGAAATCCTCCTCCTCGGATCACCTAACCAAAGAAAATACCCATAATGAGTTTTTCTTGAAGATTTTCTTGAATTTTTGACAAAACAATGTCAAAGAACGTCAAAGTTCGTATAAAAGAATGTTCCAACTTAAAACGGCCATAACTTGGTCATTTTAGCTCGGAATCGCGCATATAATATACCGATTTCTATCTACTCGAAAAGATCTACCCATTTCTAAAATTATTTCCCACAAACAAAGCCATATAGGCTTCGAAAAAGTGGCGACAAAATTCACCACGGATTTCCAAGTAAAAACAACTTTGGTTCAAGAAATCAAAATTCTTTTGATAAATACTTAGTTATTTATATAGTTGAAAAATTCTCTTTTTATAACTATATAACTCATATTTAAGCATGTTCAAGTGTCTTGTTGTCCAATTATTTTTCTTCGGTAAAACAATGTCGGATTGAAGCTTTTCGGAATTTGTTTTTGTAAATTTCTTTTGAAATGAATACCTTGTTTTCTTTATTTTCTAAAAACGTTTTATGTTGGTTTCATTTATCTTTTTCTAAGTGACTTTTGAAAATAAAATTTTCTACTTTCTAAGTTACACTAATAATATTTTTGAAGTTTTCTAGAAAATATTCTTTTCTTCATTTTCTTGCGTAAATTCCTTTGTTTACTTGTTTTGGCAAAAATCTTTACTTGATATTTCTCATTCTTTTTCTCATGTCTCCCATTTCCAATTACCCATGCATGAAAATTTGGTTTCCTTATAAAAACAAAGTGGAACAATTAAGGACTTTTTGTAGAAAAACTAATTTCTATAATCTTATTAACTTTTTCTTGTAAATCGAAAAGTGAAAATTTTATTCCTTTCAAACCATAAATTTTCTTTGCCTATTTGCAAGGTCTTTAGTCATCCATCTTATTTTCTTTCTTTATGAAAAGAACCATTTTTGTCAACAAAATATTTTTTTTTGAAAAGCAAAGTAGAGTAACAAAGATTTAACTAGCTTTTAAGTGAAAAAAGTTTCTAAATTCATAGTGAATTCTTTTTGTAACTTGAAAATGAAGGAGTTTATTTTTGTTATCTTATATTTTTATATTTCACATAAACTTATTCCTAAGTGACAAAAAGTCTTCTTTTATTTCATTATCTTTAGAAAATAAAACTTTTGGACAACAATCTAAATGAACATGATTATGAGAATAATAATAAACAAAATAACATAAAGCATAAATAATAAAATCAAGTATTGGAGTCTTAGCTTTTTCAAGGCTCCCGGGACTAAGAAATAAACTAGTCCCATAATGAAATAAAATGAAAGAAGAAAAGCTTGTTTTGACTTGATGAGGACAAGTCTAAGACTAGAGACTAGTCTTAATTTCAACAAGGAATGAATAAATAAATTGCAATGGAAAGGTAAATAAATTGCTTTGCATGAACTAAATAAATTGCAAGTGAGCTTATATGCTCTAAAGAATATGTATATAGTTATCTAGATATAGTAGATAGTTATGAACATAAAAGAGACATAATGAACATAAGAAAAACATAATGAATATATAGAGGAAACATGAACATAAAGGAATTGTGGTTATGAACAAAAACAAAGTATGAACCTATTGTTGCTTTCTTAACCTTTATGGTTTTAGAAAACATACACTAAGCTCATACTAAGTTGATGAACATGGAGACTTCTTAAAGAACTTGTACCTAAAAAAGATGAGCTTAAGGAGAACTTCTTGAAGAGCTTCTTGGAGAGAAATTCTAGAGAGATTTTGAGAGAGTAATTTTAGTGTAGAAGTAGTGTGAAAGAAGTGAAAGAGAAGGGGGGTATTTATATGATTTTGAGGAGTGATTTTTGTATGATTTAAATAAATGCAAAATTGGAACAAATTGAGGGCAAGAGAGAGAGGGGCGCCGGCCATTGCATGGGGGAGGGCATTTGATTTAATTTTTTGACTTTTTGGAAAGATAAGAGATGTAATATGTAAGGTAGATGTGATATAAAGTTATGGGAAAGGTAAAAAGTTAAGATAATAGGTTATGTAGAGTGTAAGAGTAGGTGTAAGAAAAAGTAGAGATAAAAGAATAGTGTAGAATAGTAATGAATAGTGTAATGTAAAGTAGATATGACAATTAAAGTACCGGTAGTAAGAAAATACGCGTATAATAGCTATATCTGTTATTTTTACTTACCGAAAAATTATGAAACTGATATTTTTGGAAAACTTATATTTTTACGAGTCTAACGGTGTATTCGGAATATTTTTACTATTCCGGGCTTCCGGACACGTTTTTCAAGAACTGTGTCCGATCGGGTTCGAAGGACACCCGAAATTCGCGAAACCGAAACTTTTATAAAACCTATGGTTATTACGAACTATTCTAGCTAATTATCCCAACTTCGTTTTTCCGGGCCAAAGAAAACGGCAATGCCGGATTTAAATTGATACGGTAAACCAGGGTTTTATTGACCTTTAGGGTTTCGTTTGACTTCCGGTTAGGGTTTTATGCTAAACCGATTCCGAAAATTTTAAGGGTTTACATGTATCACCAAACCCCGAATGGAGGGCGCAAATCCATTCAACATATAGTTTCCGGAAAACTATATGCTTGTTTGCCCACGTGTTTGTTGCATTACATATGTTTGATCAATCAACTTGTTTGAATCTTGTTACAAGAAGTTATTTATGGAAATAGTTCTCACTAAGCCTCTAGCTTATACCCCAATAGATATCTTTTGCAGTTTCCCTACCTATGGTTAAGGCCACGTGGACCCTGCGGGCAAGTAATTTCTTTTTGGGTAATAGAAATTTAGATAAAGTATAGTATTAGTAACGATGTATAAATACTCATGTAATAGATTTGTGATCAAGGGGATATGTCCCTAAGTTTGTAAAGTCATTGATATGAATGAATGAATGATTATTATGAGTCCTCTTTTCTTAAATGTGTTTTTATATCTTCTTAAACTTCATAATTCCATATATGGTCCTCTAAAGTTGTGAAAGTACGCCTTACACTTAATATAAAAGCTTTTGGGAATGGCTAAGGTTGTCATACTTAAGCTTTAATATTGAGTGTGGCGGACTGTCACGTTTAGGGTACCCTTTGGGGCGCGACAACTTTCTACTATTCATTACTATTTCACTATGTCTACTTTTTCTTACACCTATTTCTTACTACCTACATACCTATTTCTTACTTTTTATATTTCCAATACAGCTTTATTTACATCACACTTTACACATTACTTCTTTTATTACAAAAAAAATAAAAAAAATCAATTTCTTCCCCTCTACTAAAGCAAACCGGTGCCTCTCTCTCTCCATCCATCACAATTTATTTTCTTTTCCATTTTATTTAATTACATCTAATTTTCACTCCAAAATTCTATAAATACCCCTTTCTTCCTTCATTCTTTCACATAATTCATTTCACTACTAAAACTCTCTCAAAATCTCTCCATAATCCTCTCTTCAAGAATTCTTCCTACCAAAACTCTCTTAAACCAATTCCTCACAAAAATCATTTCTTATGCATAAACTATCTACCACATATCACTACTCACATAATACCCCTTTCATCTACCATCTTCATACCACATAAACACTTTAGGTAAATATTTTTTCCAACCATTTATTTTCTCATGTCATGTAACTTAACATGACTATGGTCTTCTTTTGAAACTCATATGAGTAGTAAAAGCAACAACATGTTCATGTTTTGTTCTTGTACATAAACTTCCTATTTTATCATTTTATGTTGATTTTATTGTTGTTATAATGCTAATTCCTTATTCATATATAACTAATATATTTTTATATATATATAATCTTTAGAGCATATAAGCTCACTTGTTATTTATTTAATTTTATGCTTTGCAATTTATTTATTTTATGCTATTTCTTTAAGACTAGTCTTTCTAGTCTTAAACTTGTTCATATCAAGTCAAAACAATCTTTTATTTATTTTCTTTAATCTTTTGGGACTAGTCCATCCTTAGTCCTGGGATGCCTTGATGAAGTTAAGGCTCCCAATACTTGACCAGGATACCTTGATGAAGCTAAGGTTCCCAATACTTGATATTTTACTTTCTTGCTTATTATTTGTTTCTAGTATTTTCTTATGTTTTTATTATTTTACATGCTCATAATACTGGCATCTACATAATGATATTGTCTCAATTAATTTGAAATTAGAATTTTACTTTACTAAAGGAACTTAAAACCAAATTTTCTATTATGTGATTTGTCACAAAATAATGAAGTTATTATCAACAACATAAAAATAAAGTAATACAAGTTTTCTCTCAAGTTTTTCTCAAATAACAAAGATAACTTTACCAAAGAATCATAAAGAATAAATATTTTCTTTGTATATTATGGTAACCTAAGTTTTAGTAAAATAATTTGTTAATATTCAAAGTTTTTATAAAAAGCTTAGGATTTAAACTCTTTTTCACTCCATAAGAAAGCTATGAAACAAACTAGTTTTCAAAGTTAAGATGAATTCAACAAAGTTATAAACCCACTTAGGAAAATAATGATTTTCAAGCTTCTAAAAAAGAAAACTTATTATCAAGGAATATGAATAGGGTAAGATTAAAAACAAAGGATTTTATTAATAAAGATGATTCTTTCCAAAAGAAATAAAAGAACAAGTTTTAGAAAACAAAAACTTATATAATAGATATAAGAAGACAAGACTCAATCTCTAAAACCATTCCAAATACAAATTCATAAAAGGGTTTTCAACAACTTAATACACTTTTGATAAATTTGATCTTTTATCACTAGAAATAAAATTTAAGCAAGACTAAAGGTTAAAGAAAAATTTACTTGTTTTTGGTAAAGGAATGAAGAAAATAAAATAAAAATATACCCATTTATAATAACCTATGAAAATATAAAGTTTCTTTAAAAGACTTGAAAAGAAATTGTCAAAGTTAAGGTTTTAACAACTCAAAATGAATTGTTGTATGAAATAAATTATTGAGACACTATGTCACGGCCCGAAGGGTACCCTAAACGTGGCAGTCCACCACATATAATATCAAGGCTTACGAATGGCTACCTTAGTCATGCGAAAGCCTTAGTATTATATGTAAGGCATCTAACACGGTAATAGGAGACGCTTTTGGGAAGCATAGCTTAAGCAAGTAAGGATAAACATACAAGAATCCAGAAATAAAGTATATCATATCATAAATAACCAAAGGTCTATCACATAATTTCTTAGGGGCATACCCCCGCTAATTCCAAGGATGGAGATAAACTTCATAACCTCTAAAATTAAAGATTTCAAAGGAAGTCTAATCTAAGTCTTCGAGTAGATTTTCTCCAAAAGCTTTAACAAAATGTATACGGATACGGGATGGCCTCGGGCTCAAAAATAGGTGTTCCTGAGAATACAAATATCTATAGGGTGTAAGCTTATGGGCTTAGTGAGTAAATCCAAAATTCATACTCGAATAAAATTTATCAATCAAGTTTATTATTCAAACATATGAAATGCAACAACCACGTGAGCAAAGACATATGACTTTCGGGAATCTATGTTGAATGAATTTACGCCCTTCATTCGGGGTTGGGGATTCAGGCCAATTACAGCCACAACTTTTAAAAACACTTTTATAGATCTTACCGGCTCCTATACCATCAAAAACTTGTAGTTATTACAGGCTCCTACTAGCCACCAATTTTTGTAGTTCTTACCGCTCTACTCGCCACTTACATGATATACCGGTTATGTCTACCACCACTATTATACACTTGTCCACCAATTATTACGCCCTTCATTCGGGGTTGGGGATTCAGGCCAATTACAGCCACAACTTTTAAAAACACTTTTATAGATCTTTACCGGCTCCTATACGCCATCAAAAACTTGTAGTTGTTACAGGCTCCTACTAGCCACCAATTTTTGTAGTTCTTACCGGCTCCTACTCGCCACTTACATGATATACCGGTTATGTCTACCACACTATTATACACTTGTCCCACCAATTGTATAGTAGTGAATGCATGTGACTCAACATATGAAGTGCATGAATAATTTCTTTAATTAAAGTCTAGTAGTTACATTTAACTTCTTTCAAGTGATCAATCAATTTCAAACATTTCAAGATATTAATTCACATACAACTTTATTACAAACAAATCGAGTTTCGATATACTTAGTATTCTTTCAACGTATTATCATACACTTTCTTTGATTTTTCTTAAATTCTAGTGCAACTAATTCTACAAGCACAATCAAAAATATGAAAAATAACGGGGAATAAACTCACTCGGCCATGATGACACCGTTCTTGAATTGGATGGGTCGTTCGGAAATTCTACTTAATCGTAGTAGTCCTCGGGATACGAACAATCCTCCTCGTGATTATCTAATCAAGAAGAATACCCAAAATGAGTATTTCATAAAATTCTATCCTTGAAGATTCTAATCTTTTCTTAAAATCGTATAAGGGGAAATTCCAACTTAAAATGGCCATAACTTGCTCATTTTAACTCGGAATTTCACGTATTATTTATCGTTTTCTACCTACTCGAAAAGATCTACGTATTTCTAAGCTTATTTCCATAAAACTAAGTCGTTTGGGTTCCGAAAAGACGGCGACCAGATTTTCTACGAATTTTGCAAACACTTGTTTTCTTCTTTGTAAACAAAGCCCTTTTGAAAAGATAAATATTTATTTTGTAAATTTTTGAAAGGTATATATATATATATATATATATATTTGTAATGACTCATAACATATGTATGAAGTAAATGAAATTATCTCAACTTGTAAAAAGTAAGGTTTAAAAGTCTTTGAACTTGAGATTCTATTTTACTTTTGAAAGATCTTTTAGTTATTAAGATGAATATTCTATTTCTAAATGAAATCTCTTGTAATTAAAGTGTGGTTTTATTTTCTAAACTTGGATTTCAAAAGTAGCAAAATGATATTTTTATTTCTTGTAATTTTTTTTCAAAAGAATTTCTACTTCTTGATAAAAGATAAGTTTTCATAAAACCCTTTTGTTTATGTAAGAAAAATCATTCCCATACATTCATGGGTCTTTAAGAAATCCATTTTCCATATTTATTTCTTTTAGAAAGAATATTTAATTCAAGAAAACACTTTTCTCATTATTTTTGTTGAGACAAAAACATTATGTTCATGCATGAATATGAATCATAAGCTTAGAAATGTAAAATAATAACTTGAAAGTTTAAGTAAATAATAAAGTAAATCAAGTATCGGGACCTTAGCTTCATCAAGGTACCCCGGGACTAAGGAAAAGACTAGTCCCGAAAAAGAAAAGAATTGTTTTGACTTGATGAGGACAAGTCTAAGACTAGAATGACTAGTCTTAAAATCAACTTGAAATTAAATAACTTGAAATGAAGTAAATAAATTGCATGAAAAATAAATAAATTGTAAGACAATGAGCTTATATGCTCTAAATAATATATATAGCTATATAGATATTTTAGATAGCGAAGAACATAAAGGAAGCATAAATAATCATAGAGGAATTTTGATTATGAACAAAAACAAAGCATGAACCTAATGTTGCTTTCTTAACCTTCATGGTTTTAGAAAACACACATTAAGCTCATACTAAATAAATGAACATGAAGAAATATTGAGAAATTTCTTACCTAAAGAAGCTAAACTAAGAGGACTTCTTGGAAGAACTCTTGAAAGAATTTGGGAGAGATTTTAGTATAGTAACTTTAGAGAAGAAGAAGTGTGAAAGAAGTGAAGGTATGAAGGGGTATTTATAGGAAAATGTGGGAGATAATTTGTGTTTAATTAAATAATTGAAAAAAAATTAAATGGATGTATGGAGAGAGAGGGCCGGCGCCATTTTGGCATATTGGGGAGAGGAAAAATTAATTTTTTTGTCTTTTGATTAATTAAAAGTAAGAAATGAAAGATGTGAAATTGTATTGGAAATGAAAATGTGTAAGAAATAGGTGTATAGGTTGTAAGAGTAGGTTGTAAGAAAAAGTAGAGATAGATGAATAGTGTAGAATAGTAGAAAATAGTGTAATGTAAAAGTAACATGACAATTTAATACCGGTAGTAAGAAAAATACGCGTATAAAAGCGATATCTGATATTTTTAGCTACAAGAAAAAATACGAAATTGATATTTTTGGAAATCTTATATTTTTACGAGTCTAACGGTGTATTCGGAATATTTTTAGTATTCCGGCCCGAACGGACACAGTTCCCTCCGGACACGTTTTTTGAGAACTGTGTCCGTTCGGGTTCGAAGGACATCCGAAATTCGCGAAACTGAAACTTTTATAAAACCTATGGTTATTACGAACTATTTGAGCTAATTTTTCCAACTTCGTTTTCTAGGGCTTGAGAAAACGGCAATGCCGGAGTTAAGCGGTTACGGTAAACTAGGGTTTGGTTGACTCTGGAAATTCGGTTGACTTCCGATTAGGGTTTAAACTATAATTTGGATCCAAAAATTTCGGGGATTTACACACTACCATTAGAAATTTTGCATAAAAAGTGAGCTTATCTATATGCTCAAATGATTTATCAATTATATATATATATCTATATTTTTTTTACTAAATGATTTTTGAATGAAGTTGAGTTAGAAAATGGATTTGCAAAAGTTTAGAAATATTCGATTTAAATCTGTACCCAACTTTTTCGGAACCCTAATGACCTTATATGATAAAGATAACCTTAGAAATAGGTAGATCTTTTCGAATAGGTAGAAAACGGTATATTATATACGAAATTCCGAATTAAAATGAGCAAGTTATGGTCATTTTAAATTGAAATTTCATTCTATACAAATTTGACAGACATAGTGAAATAGAATTAAAAAGTTCAAGTAGAATTTCTATGAAATATTTATCCCGGGTATTTCTTTTGTCCAGGTGATGAAAGATATGAGATTACCCTTCCTGAGGATTACTACGACTAAGAAGATCTCGAAATGGACGAGTGAGTTATTCCTCTTAAATTCGTTACCTTGCTTGTACTTGTAAAGTAGTAGCATTAATATACTAAGAGAAGATAAAAATGGATATATTTTGGGATTTCGGGATTATGAGTATTTATGTGATTCTATGTTTATGCGTGAAATGAGAATTAAGAATATCTCAACTTCAAACTGTTTGTTTAAATAATTTTGTTTACTTGCTATGACTGCTTATTAATTGCTAAATCGATTGATCACCCCCTAATAAAACTTAATAAGGTTTGGCTTAAGAAAAATAAAACACTCACACATAGCATCCATCGATTCACATCTCTTTCCAAAGGCTGCTACTCCTACACGTAGAGTTGGATTGGCTATGATCGTGTGGTGACATGGGCCATGTTCCTTCCTGGAGAATCCAAATCACTCGGGGAAAGCGACTCTAGGTTTGAAGCCGAGCCAACCGAACGCTGTGGGTGAGGACCTAGGGACTAGCAGTAGAAGATCGAGGATCTTCAACCTTGATTCCCTAACCTTTGATACGGAGGGGTAAATCCGTTCTATATATGGTTTCTAGATAACTATATATATTTGCGTAATCACGTGATTGTTGCATTGTATGCATAGCATATGTGTAAAACTCTAAATGAACTTGTTTGAAAATATGGTGCGAATGAAAATGAATATCTCACTAAGCTAGTTGTAGCATATACCCCTATAGATTTTGTTGAAACAGGTCTACCCGTGGCTTCAATTGAGGATCATGACATTAAGGAAATCATGGAAGGATGCTAAGCTTCTATGAAGGAAATGGAATCATAAGATGAAGTAATTTTGTAAGGTTCTTTATATGTAATGACTTATATGATTAGTGATGTATATTTATTTGAAGACAATAGAGGGATATGCCCCTAAGAATTTTAATTTAATATGTTTATGTCTTATGATAAGTATTCTCTTTGCTTTGTTACTTATTTATTATCAATATAAATTGCACTACTTTGAAGTGTTCCCTTGGTTGTGATGTACGCCTTATACATGATATGGAAGCTTTTGCGTGACTGAGATAGTCATTCCTAGGCTTTAGTATTGTGTACGACAGACTGCCACGTTTAGGGTACCCTCGGGGCGTGATATAATCTCTTTGATATTATTATTTGATCATTTTATTTGAGGAAATAAACTTATCATTGCATTTAAGAATATTGACTAAAGGAAAAAATCATTATTGCTATTTAATCTATATCCATCCATCTATCTATCTATCTATCTATCTATCTATCTATATATCTTCTATATAATTTAAGCTAGAATTCTTTCATTCGTTGCACATTTTTATATAATTTTATATGGTAATTTGTCAATCTTTTTGATAATATTATATGATTATTTTATTTAATAAAATAAACTTATTATTATATTTAAGAATATTAACTAAAGAAGAGAATCATCATTGCAGTTTAAATCTGTAAGCCACCGAATTTTTCGAATTTGGTTTTGGAACACCAAATCGAAACCCTAAAATTTGATCCCAATTTAAACCGAACTTTAAACAATTTTGATCACAGGATTTTATAAGAGAATTTTCAAAAACAAAAATAGAAAGTTCAATGATCATTCGATTTGAAAACCCGGACATGAGAAGATCCACATATCCGATTCATGATAAAAACCCCTCAATTTCTAAGGTAAAATTGGATTAAACCCTAACCTTATTCAAACCGGAGTTCCAAAAGTCAACAAAGGTTAAGACAATCAAACAATTTCAACTCCGGCAATCCCGCGTTTTCAAACCCTAGAAAACGAAATTATGTTAATGGCTTAAAATAGTTCGTAATAATATAGGATAACATAAAAATATCAGATTCGTGAATTTCGAGTGTCCTTCGGACTCAAACGGGATCAGTTCTCGAAAAGCGTGTCCTGAAGCTCGGAATATTAAAAATATTCCGATAACACCAAAAGCCTCGTAATTAAACAAGGATTTCAAAAATATCAGTTTTAGAATTTTTCGATAACTGAAAATAACAGATATAGCTCGTTTATGCGTATTTTTATTACTACCGGTATTTTATATGTCTAGTCTACTATTCATAGTACTATTCCTACTATTAATTACTATTTCACTATCTCTACTTTTTCTTATACCTATTTCTTACTGCCTACATACCTATTTTCATACTTTTTACATTACCTATACAACTTCATTCACATCAAACTTTATATTTTATTTCTTTTCTTTACAAAAAATTACAAAACAAATAAAAATCATCTCTCTCTCTCTCATATAGGCGCCGGCCACCCTCTTTCCTCCTCCATATTATTTTCTTTTCAATTTCATTTTAATACATCAAAATTTCACTCCAAAAATTCTATAAATACCCCATTCCTCCTTCATTCTTTCACACACTCATTTTACTTAACAAAACTCTACCAAAATACTCTCTCAAAACCTCTCTCCAACAAATCTCTCACAAAACACTCTACCAATTCCTACAACTTCAAGAAGAAAAATATCAAACACAAAACCCATTCATCTCTTTCAAACCTTCCATTAAACCTTAGGTAAAATCCTACTTAAATTTCTTCATCATGTTCATACAACTTAGCATGAGCTTAGTGTATGTTTCTTAGGCTCATATAAGTTAAAGAAGCAATAATATGTTCATGTTTTGTTTTTATTCATGTTCCTATTTTACATTATTATGTTGTTGTTATTATTGTTATTATTTTTGCTCTAATATAATATTATGTATACTATGTATATATATTTATTTAGAGCATATAAGCTCATTTGTTATTTATTTATTTCCGAGTCTTGCAATTTATTTATTTACTTGTTTTATGCAATTTATTAAGACTGGTCTTTCTAGTCTTAGACTTGTCCATATCAAGTCAAAACAATTGTCTTTTCTTTTGGGACTAGTCCATTCTTAGTCCCGGGTTGCCTTGTGAAGCTAAGGCTCCCAATACATGATCGGGATACCTTGATGAAGTTAAGGTTCCCAATGCTTGAGAATTTTATTATGTTTATTTACTTACAAGTAATTCTTTTCATCTTATTATGAATTATCTTTACTTTTACATTGCTACATATTCATGCATGATTATAATGTTGTTGTCTTAAATAAATATAAAAATTGGTTTTTCAAAAAGTAAAGTAGATTTCTTAACAAAAAGGAATTTTTTTTCAAAAGATCTAAGTTTTGTTTTTTTTCCAAAGGATAAGCTAATCATAATCTCTAGAAGAAGTGGTAAAGTAGATTTCTTCAAAAGAATAAAATGAACTTATTTCTTTTCTAAATCAAAAAACTAAATACCCCATAAAGGAAGAATTTTTAACTATAAAGGATTTTTAACTCAGCCATATCTTTTATACGACTTAGTTATGTTTATTATAGACTTTGAGAATCACATGCTAAGAAAGTTCCTTCAAAACTTAAATTTTGTATTATTATTCTCTTCTCAAAAATTTAAAATGAAGTTTTACTAAGTTCTAAAGTTAATAATTCTTTATTAAGAAAGCTTTTCTTATAACCTTGTCTAAAGGAATTATTCTAACACTTGACAAATATTAAGAATAAAACAAGTTTTTCAAATCAAGATAAAATCAACTCACTGTTTAAAAAAAAAACCAATTTAGAAAAATAAAATTTGTCAAGTAAGTAAAGTCTAAAGGTAAACTTATTTCCTAAAGAAGAGAAATAATATAAAAATAAAAGGAAAACATGCATTTAACACAACTTCAAATATTTGAAACTTAAAGAATATTTTGAAAAGCTTATTTTCAATCACTAGAAATAAAGTTGGTAGATAACTTAAAGAACCAAATTTTTGAAATAAAATTTACTTTAAAAAAAAAATAAAATGGAATAGAAAAATATTTGCTCATAATGACTCAAATATATTTTGTTTTCCTTCTAACAATTCAAAAAGGAGAAATTCTCAAAAAGTTTTATCATTTAAACCATCAAAGACAAATCGTTTATAAAATATCAATATTAACACAACACTATCAAAATCATGCATACATATGAGTATAAATATATGTTCAAAGGATTTTTCAACTATATATATATATCCATATATTTTTCTTAAGAATTTTTTAGTGAAGTAAAGTTTGAGAAAATCATATTTTGTAAATTATAAATTCGTAACTATTCTGTACCATGGTATTTTCCAACCTAAATGGCTTTTTGTGACAAAAATAACCTTAGAAATGGATAGATCTTTTCAAGTTGGTAGAAAACGATATATTATAAGTGCAATTCCCGAGTTAAAATGACCAAATTATGGCCATTTTAAGTTGGAATTACCTCCTACGCGAATTTTAACGATCCTATGACATAGTTTCTAATAAGTACCATAGAATCAACAAGAAATACTCAGTATAGGTATTCTTGTTGATTAAATGAACCCGAGGAGGAGTATTCATACCCGGAGGATTATTTTGATTAGTGGAATTACCGATCGACTCATCCGTAAGAAAGATAGATCCTCATGGCCAAGTGAATTTATTTCCTACCTTTTTCGTACTTGGTTGTGCTTGTAGCTAGAAGCACTAGAAGTAGGAAAAGATGAAATGAATTATGTATGATAATATTGGTTGAAAGAATGTTAAGCATACCGAGGCATGAATCGTTGTTAATTAACTTATGTTTTACTATTATTCTGTTGGAGTATGTGCAAAACTCTGTGATCACCTTTAAATTACTTTAAACATATACTATGAATTATATTAATTGATTCATGCATATCACGTAGTTAATTTCATTGCATGAGCAGCTATTCTCGATGGGACAAGAGCTTAGTAGCTGGGTATGCAGTAGCCAGAAATCTGCAAGATGGGCGATAGATGCCTGAAAGAACTATTTTAAGATGGGCGATAGGAGCTTGAAAGAACTATGTTGTGATGGGCTAGTAGGAGCCTGAAATAAACTACATGAGTTGGATTTTTAAGTTGGGTTTTAAAGAGCTTGGAACATCTAACCCTGAATGGAGGGGTAAATCCATTTCAACATATGATTTCCGGTAGATCATATGTATTGCTTGATCACGTGTTTGATGCATTCATATGCTTGTTAATAACTTGTTTGGAATTATTTATACAAGTACGATGATTCAGGAATATTCTCACTAAGCTAGTTATGCTTATACTCCGATAGATCTTTGTTGTAATAGGACTATATCTTTATACCCGAAGATTTCATATTATCGAGAGGGATGATGTATTAGAAAAGCTTCTGGAAATGTAAACCCCGGTATTCTCAGTAGCTAGGAAACCCCAGGAGTTGGAAGCGAAACCCTAACCCTATCCAGGTTGAGTTTAGTGAGAGAAGCCTAAGAACCCTAAATCCGGCTTTCCTTCGGTTTTATAATAAAAAAAATTTTATAAAGTGAATGAAGTTGAATTATTGTTCTAAAGTACATTTCAAACCTTTGAAAGTTTTAAATTTGGGAATTTTTCAATTCCGAGCCTTCCCGAGCTCAATTACGGAAAAGCATGCCCCGGACCACGGATTCAGAAAAATATTCCGAATATTCATTAGAACCGTAATTTTATAAGGATTCCAAAAATATCAATTTCATAATTTTCCGAGCTATAAAAATTATAGTTATAGCTTTTCCCGTGTATTTAGAACAACCGGTAAAGTAGATGTCTTGTCTACTATTCACAAGTACAACCTACACTACACACTACCCATACCCTATTCTTACATCCTTACAACTACTCATTTCAATTTTCTTTTCCAAGAAATTTTGTCTCTTAATCAATTATCACATTTATTACATTTTAATTAACTAAATTACAAAATTTCAATTTTTCAAAAACACACACACACACACACACATGGAGTGGCCGGCGCCCCTCCCCCCCCGTTTCCCTCTCAATTTATTTATTTTTACTTCATTTTAATTATCTAAACCCTAATTCACTTAATATATATACTAAATGTTTTCTCTCTCTCTTCATTTTCACTTGTCAAAATTTTAAAACAAGAGAAAAACTCTCTCCTTCTCCTCCATTTGTGCCATGAGGTTGCTGCCCCCCTTCTCACAACTTCAACTTATTTTCTTCTCTTTTTCACTTCAAGACTCCATTGGTAGGTTGATTTTAGGCTTTGTTCATCCCAAATCTTGTTATGGCAAGATCATTCTTGTGTGTTTTCTCATTTAGATCCCAATGAGCATGAGCAAGGGACATGAAAACACTACTACAAGAATCTTAAGCCATCACAAGAAGTGGATCTAGTCTTTGAATGAGTTTAGTTTGAAATATCAACTTGTTCATGCATGAAAAGTATAGATCTTGCATATATAATATTGTTCATGCCATGAGATCCATGATTCATGCATTATATGTAGTAGATCTAAAGTTTAGACATCCACATCTTCATGTACATGCATGATCATAGGGTTATTTTGTTTTCTATGCTTTGATGATCATAAAAATGTAGTCTTGTTCATGTATAGAGAAGTTAGATAGTAGATCTTCACATGTGGGAAGCAAGAATATTGAAAAAGGAAAGGTTTTGTTAAATATGAAATGTTGGAAATTCGGATGAAAGTGAAACCCTACTTTAAAAACACGCAAAATCAATTTTAAACTCATGTTTCATAAGAAAAATGAAGGGTATGTGTAATAGGTATATTGAAGGAATGATTTTTATAAATTTAGGAGAGTTTAGGCATGATAAAAATGTAAAAATAAGGAATAAAGTTAGAATGGAAAATATTGAAATATGGATGTGTAGTCAAATTCGTAATTTAGGTTCATGCCTACAAGAACAATTAGGATTTAAGTCTAAATTGGATGTTTTATAAGCTAAATGGAGTCCTTAGATAATATATATATTGGAGCTTCAAATTTTAATGCATTAGACAAGTTTTTCCATAAGAAAAATGCAAGGAAATGAGATTTACAAAATTCGGATTTCTACAAGTAGCTAGTTTAAAAAGATGTTTAGCAAATGAAAAATGTGGATTTTTATGCATGAATGAAGGCTATGACTACTATAGACCTTGAGGACTTATTTTTATATAGATAACAAATGGGTTACAAGATTAAAAGTCAAAGAAACCCTAAGGAGCATTAAGTGGAAGAATAGCTTCTTAGAAATAACCTTTATGGGATTTTCCAACACTTAAGAGTTCATAAGAGTTTATTATCACAAAATCATTATGACCATGCATATATTAAGTTTATCACATGGCATTCATATTAGTAATTCATTCCCATACCATTCATGCATGAATCATCAATTAGGAACATTTCTTATCAAAAGCAAAACAAATTTTTGAGATTGGAACATTTGCGGAACAGATCTGACCCCACTGTTCCGTGACCTTACTATTTTCAAAACTTGTAATTAATACTAGAAATAGATAGATCTTTCGAAGTAGATAGAGATCGATATAAAATTTGCGAAATTCCGAGTTGAAATGACCAAGTTATGGCCGTTTTAAGTCGGAACTTCCGCAAATAGCGAGAAATCCGAATTCATGTAGTTTAGATGTGTAGTTTGATTTGGTTACATAATGAGAATCTCATTAGGATTATTCTTGCTTGGTAGGTGATCCCGAGCAGGACGACACCCTACCTCCCGACTACTACTATTAGAAAGACCGGCGTCCAATGGCTGAGTGAGTTTTACTTCCATTCTCAATTAACGAATGTGATTATAATGTAGTGGCACTAGCGGTATAGGCAAAGATAAAAAGAAATTGTATATGCATGATGGGGTATATGGGAAATTATATATGTTGTCTACTGTTGATATGTGAAATGGAACTTAAGGAATATCGAAACCGGGTGTTAAGCTATTGACTTATTAGCTAGTATCCTATGATGAATGTCTGCGAACACTTGTTGGTCACCTAAAAGAATTGAGCTAATGTATATTCGACTTCAATTGTAAATTGGATTCATTCATATCACGATGGGGTTGGAGCATTCGCATTGGTTGGTTTTTCGTGACCCATAAAACGAATATGTTGGTTAATCGTGATCCATAAAACGAATTTGTTGGTTAATCGTGATCCATAAAACGAATTATTGTTAGTTGACCGTGAGCTTAAACGGCGTCGTACCGCATGATTCTTTAATCTGCTAACCCGGGATGAAGGGCGCAAGTCCATCCACATATGATTTCCAGTTGGTCATATGTTTGTTGATCACATTTGTTTGATGCATACACTTGCTTGAATAATCACTTGTTTGAATGAATTGTATTTAATTGTGTTATGGAAGTTATTACTCACTAAGCTAGTTAGCTTACGCCCCTATAGTTTTTATCTATTGCAGCACGAGTTTATATGGCTTAGGCCGAGGCAAGCCATAGCACAGGTACCGGAGATAGGAGTTTCCCCTAGAAGTTTAATCCATTCTTTTTGTATAGACTTCCGTTGGAAACTAAGGACTCTGGATGACTGTAATGGACTTGTTATTATTTTGCGGGGGAATGCCCTTTAGATTTTGTAAACTATAATTATGCGTTTTGATTTATTATCTATGGCTAATGAATGCCACGCTAAACTGTTTAACTCCATTTGTCGAAGTATTCTATTATCGTAAAGGAACGCTTTACATCTACTTAAGACTCCCGAAGGGCTCGGGTAGGGAACTCGAGAGTCTTATTTAGTATGTGGCGGGCTGTTACGTTTAGGATACCCTACGGGGCGTGACATGAAATCTTTTGAAGATCTTAGGTTAAATATCCTTTAATGTCTTATGATTTTAGTATTATTTTGTTGTGAGAAAGATTAAGTTGTTATTATGATTGTTTGGAGAATTATAAGGGAAAACCCCTAAGATGATGTACGGATTGTATTCTTTTAATGATAAATTTGATGATTATTTAGATTCTTGTATGCCGTATTTACTATCTCAAACTATACAACCCACCGGTGTCTCCTATTGTTGTGATAGACGCCTCACATATGGTGTTGAAAACTTTCGCGTGACTTCGGGAAGTCATTCCTAAGTTTTAATACCGTATGTGGCGGACTGTCACGTTTAGGGTACCCTTCGGGGCGTGACTATTAGCTATTTCGATCTTTGGTTTTAACTGGGGTATGCCCCTAAGAATCATGTAACAGATCTTTGATTATCAATATTATGAACATTTTATTTGTGGATTCTTGTATGTTCATTATTACTTGCTTATACCACACTTCCCAAAAGCGTTGCCTGTTACCGTGCTAGATACCTTACATATAATATTAAGACTTTTGTGTGACTAAGGTAATCATTCTTGAGTCTTCGTATTATATGTGGTGAGATGCCACATTTAGGGTATCCTTCGGGGCATGACATTGTAAGAACCCGCCCCTTACGAACCTGAATAACAAAATATTAGAAAGTTACAAAATGAAGCAAAACTAAGAGAGCTCATTTAAGCATGCACAGTTGAAGCAAAGATATTAGAGACAAACCAGTCAGCAATCCGCGTCGTTAGCAGGAGAAGCTTCTCCAGTCCAGGGGATGATGCTTTCTTCTCGGGATAATTTGCAAGTTTAGTTCATCATCAGTGGTATGAATATTCATACATCATAAGATAAACACCATGGCATCCATACTAATGAACAAGGTATGCAACAAAACAACTGCTGTTGCACTAATAAAAGTTTTGCTAAACTTCTAATAACCAATTTATATGTAGACAGACAACCCAGAAAGGTTCGAAGTTCTTGTTTTTCCCTTTTACTTGACTCTGATCAAGTGAACTAGTGCTAGATATTAACTACACATAAATCATCTGGATATTGAATGAGTCCGACTTCTATTTTCTGTAAGTTGGAGGATGACGGGTAACTGGCAATAAAAAGCTTTCAGTTAGCTTAGATTATTGCATCTACCAATCCATGGTGCAAACCCCCAAATTTTTGGAATTGGTTTATCTTAAAACCCTAATCTGGAAGTCAACCGAAACCCTAAAGTCAACAAAACCCTAGTTAGACGTAATAGCTTAAGTTCGGAAACCCTGAATGAGCAACCCCAAGAAAGTAAGTAGGAGTTTAGTATGTAGAATAGTGCGTAATTACCTAAGGAAGCTTAAAAAGATCAGTTTAGTAAAACCGCGAATCATTTTGAACCCAATCGGACATAGTTCTTGAAAAAACATGTCCCAGGGCTCGGAATAGAAAAAAATATTCTGAATATACTTTTAGACTCGTAAAAATATAAGGATTTCAAAAATATCAGTTTCATAATATTTCGCTAACTAAAAATAACAGATATCGCAATTATACACGTATTTTCTTACTACCGGTACTTAGATTGTCATATCTACTTTACATTACTATTCATTACTATTCTACACTATTCTTTTATCTTTACTTTTTCTTACACCTACTCTTACAAATACCATAACCTATAACCTTTACTTTTTACCTTTCCTATAACTTTTTTTCACATCTACCTTACTTAATATTACATTTATTTAATAAAAATACAAAATAAAACACTCTCTCTCCCAATGCATGACCGGAGCTGTAAGTCCCCGAATTTTCAGATCCAAATTAAAGACCTAAACCCTAATCAGAAGTCAAACGGATTCTTAAGTCAACCAAAACCATAGTTTACCGTAACCGCTTAACTCCGGTATTGCCGTTTTCTCAAGCCCTAGAAAACGAAGTTGGAAAAGTTAGCTATTATAGTTCGTAATAGCTATAAGTTGTATAATAATATCAGATTGAAGGAATTCGAGTGTCCTTCGAACCCGATCGGACATAGTTCTTGAAAAACGTGTCCGGAAGCTCGAGTAGGAAAAATATTCCGAATATACCGTTAGACTCTAAAAATATGACATTTCTAAAAATATCAATTTCGTAATTTTCGATAGCTGAAAATATCAGATATCGCTTTTATATGCGTATTTTCTTACTACGGTATTAAATTGTCATGTCTACTTTTATATTACACTATTTTCTACTATTCTACACTATTCATCTATCTCTACTTTTTCTTACAACCTACTCTTACAAACCATACACCTATTTCTTACACATTTTCATTTCCAATACAACTTCACATCTTTCATTTCTTACTTTTAATTAACAAAATAAAAAAAAATCAAAATTTGTCTTCCCCATGCCTAGAATTCGTGCCGGCCCCCTCTCATCCTCCCTTAATTTGTTTTATTTTTTATTTATTTAATTAACACAAATTATCTCCCACATTTTCCTATAAATACCCCCTCATACCTTCACTTCTTTCACACCACTTCTTCTCTAAAGTTATTATACCAAAATTTCTCTCAAAATCTCTCAAGAGTTCCTTCAAGAAGTTCTTCTTAGTTTAGCTTCTTTTAGGTAAGAATTCCTTCAAGATTTCTTTATGTTCATCTACTTAGTATGAGCTTAGTGTGTGTTTTCTAAAACCATGAAGGTTAAGAAAGCAACAATAGGTTCATACTTTGTTTTTGTTCATAATCATAACTCCTTTATATTCATTTATGTTTCTTTTATGTTCATAACTATCTAATATATCTATATAGCTATATATATTGTTTAGAGCATATAAGCTCATAGTCTTGCAATTTATTTACCTTTCATGCAATTTATTTACTTCATTGCAATTTATTTATTTCAAAGTTAATTTTAAGACTAGTCATTCTAGTCTTAGACTTGTCCTCATCAAGTCAAAATAATTCTTTTTCTTTTCCTTTTCGGGACTAGTCTTTTCTTAGTCCCGGGGTACCTTGATGAAGCTAAGGTCCCAATACTTGATTTATTTCTTTATATGCTTATTTTTTAAGTTATTATG
This sequence comes from Combretum micranthum, assembly GCA_024138025.1. Classification (NCBI taxonomy): domain Eukaryota; kingdom Viridiplantae; phylum Streptophyta; class Magnoliopsida; order Myrtales; family Combretaceae; genus Combretum; species Combretum micranthum. The sequence goes on from JAMXBD010001862.1 coordinate 168,283, forward strand.
TTCTTTACATATTTTCCTAGCTTATGATTCATATTCATGCATGAACATAATGGTTTTGTCTCAACAAAATAAATGAAGGAAATGTTTTCTTAAGATAAAATGTTTTTCTCTAGAAGTAAAATATGGAGTTAATGTTTAGAGGAACTTATAAGAGATTTTACAAACATACAAAAGACTTATGAAGTAAACAAAAGTTTTACGATAACTTCATCTTTTTCTAAGAAGAACCCCTTTTCATTAGAATTAAATAATCCCAAGAAACCAAGGAATTAAAATATTCTTGTGAGAAAATTGTCATAACTTTTACAAAATTGTTGGAATCTAAGTTTAGAAAACAAAACCACTCCTTAGGAATTTAAAGAAATCAAATTTAGAAAAAGATATTTATCACAAACAACTCAAGGTCTTTCAAAAGTAAAATAAATATTCCAACAAAATCTCAAGTTCAAAGTCTTTTAAAACCTTACTTTCCATAAGTTGAGACAACTTCATACATTGGTTATGAGTCATTACATATATATATAAACCTTTCAAAAAGTTTACAATATACTTGAAATATTTATCTTTTCAAATGAGCTTTGTTTACAAGAAGGAAAACAAGTTTTTGCAAATTCGTGGCAAATCTGGTCGCTATCTTTTCGGAACCCAAACGACTTTGTTTTATGAAAATAAGCTTAGAAATGCATAGATCGTTTCGAGTAGGTAGAAAACGGTATATTATACATGAGATTCCGAGTTAAAATGAGCAAGTTATGGCCATTTTAATTGGAATTTCCTTCTATACGATTTTTACCGCGATTTTAAGAGAAATTTAGAATCTTCAAGAATAGAAGTTGTATGAAAGACTTATTTTGGTTATTTCATCTTCTTTAGGTGACGAGGACCCGAGATCATCTATCCAGAGGATTATTTCGATTAGACCTACCGATTATGGAGTGAGTTAATTCTTTTCCTAAGTTACATTTCCTTGTTTGTGCTTGTAATTAGTGGAACTAGAAATTAGGAAAAGATAAATGGCAAATGTTATGAAATAATTGTTGAATGAAAATTAAGCATATCGAAAGACGATATGTTAAAGTGTGACTTTTGTATTGATTTAATGAAATTATGGTTGATCACTTTTAACATGACTCCAACTTATATGGTTAAATGTTAAATTGAAATCCATTCATGCATATCATGCTTGTGAGTCGCATTTATTTTACTACTATTCTTCATGTGGGGATACGAGGAAGTGGTAGTGGTGGCTAGTAGGAGCCGGAAGTCTACAAGGGCTAGTAGGAGCCGGGAAGTCTACAGGGCAAGCAGGAGCCGGTAAATCTGCAAATATTGATGGTCGTATGGGCCTGTAAGCACCCAACCCTTGTCATGGAGGGCGTTAAATCCTTGCTACACTTGATTTCCGGTTGATCTTGTGTATTTGGTTGATCATGTGATTGATGCATTACATATGCTTGAATTAAATAAACTTGGTTGTCATATGGAAATGTTATATAGTTAGGAATTATCTCACTAAGATAGATTTGCTTATACCCTTATAGTTTTCTATTACAGTATGATTATCTATGGTTGGCCCCGAGGAGCCTAGTGTGCCAGGTATGAGCTTACGCTACTAGGAGTTTTTGGAGGAAGTTTATGTATTTTTTTTAGTTTTGAAGATGGACTTCTAGGAAAAATCTCTATAGTAGACGTATGTGATAGTTATGTTCTGTCACGCCCCGAGGGGTACCCTAAACGTGGTAGTCCGCCGTACACAATACTAAAGCCTAGGAATGACTACCTTAGTCATGCAAAGGCTTTCATATTATGTACAAGGCGTACATCACAACTAAGGGGACGCATCGGAGTAGCGCAATTTATATTGATAATAAATAAGTAACAAGGCAAGAGAATACTTAATATAAAACATAAGCATATCACATTTCAATTCTTAAGGCATATTCTTCTATTATCTTCAAATAAATATACGTCCCTAATCATATAGGTTATCACATATAAAGAACCTTACAAAATTTCTTCATCGTATGATTCCATATCCTTAATCATCCGTCCATGACTTCCTTAATGTCATGATCCTCAAATTTAATCCACGAATACACCTGTTTCAACAAAATCTATAGGGGTATAAGCTACAACTAGCTTAGTGAGATATTCCTTTTTATTCGCACCATATTTTCAAACAAGTTTATTTATTTATTCACACATATGCTATGCATACAATGCAACAATCACATGATTACGCGAATATATATAGTCATCCGGAAACCATATATAGAACGGATTTACCCCTCCGTATCAAAGGTTAGGGAATCGGGTTGAAGGTCCTCGACCTTCTACTGCTAGTCCCAGGTCCTCACCCACAGCATTCGGTTGGCTCGACTCCGAACCTAGAGTCGCTTTCCCCGAGCGATTTGGATTCTCCAGGAAGGAACATGGCCGTGGCACCGCACGATCACAGCCAATCCAACTCCACGCATAGGAGTAGCAGCCTTCCGAAATAGATGTGACTCGATGGATGCTATGCGTGAACGTTTTATTGTTCTTAGGTCGAACCTTATTAAGGTTTATTAGGGGCGATTAATCAATTTAGCAACAATAAACAATCATACAAGTAAGTAAACAAAATTATTTAATAAGCAGATCGAAGTTGCGATATTCTTAATTCTCAATTCACACATAAAATAGAATCATATATACAAGCATAATCCCGAAATCCTCAAATATATTCGTTTTTATCTTTTCTTAGTATACTAATGCTACTACATTACAAGCATAAGCAAGGTAACGAAATTAGAAGGAATAACTCACTCGTCCATTTCGCTATCTTCTTAATCGTAGAAATCCTCGGGTAAGGTATTCTCGTGTCCTTCGTCACCTAGACAAAAGAAATACCCGGGATAAGTCTCCCATAAATTTCTATTCTTGGAGATTCTAAACTTTACTTAAAATCGCGGTAAAATCGTATAGGAAGAAATTCCAACTTAAAATGGCCATAACTTGCTCATTTTAACTCGAAATTTCGCATACGATATACCGTTTTCTACCTATTTAAAAAGTTCTATCCATTTCTAAACTTATCTTGGTCATAAAAGGTCATTTGGGTTCCGAAAACGTCAAGTACAGATTTAAAACGAATTTTCTAAACTTTTGCAAAAATCCATTTTCTAACTCAACTTCATTTTAAAGAAAATCCTTTTGTAACAATATAAATATATATTTGATAAACACTTTTGAATATAGAGGTATGCTCATTTATATGTAAAAAATCCTAATGGTAGTGTCTCAACAATTTATTTCATAAAACAATTCATTTAAACATTAACTTTGAAATTTTCTTTTCAAGTATTTAAAGAAACTTTCTATTTTTACTAGGTTGTTATAAATGAGTATATTCTTATTTTTTTCTTCATTTCCTTTTCCAAAACAGTAAATTTTCCTTTTAACCTTAGTTTTTCATAAATTTTGTTCTAGTGATAAAAGATCTATTTTTATGAAAAAGTATTAGGTTGTTCAAAACCTTTTATAATTTTGTATTTAGGATGGTTTTAGAATGAATTTTGTCTTATTATATTCATTTCTAAAATATAAGCTTTTGCTTTCCAAAACTTGTTCTTTCATTTCTTTTAAAAGAATCATTTTTATAAAATCCATTATTATAAATCTTACCTCATTTATATTCTTTGAATATTAGTTCCTTCTTTTTAGAAATTTGAAAATCATTATTTTTCCTAAGTGGGTTCATAACTTGATGAGTTGATTTTGTCTTAACTTTGAAAACTAGTTTGTTCCTTAGTTCGTAGAAAGAATTTAAGTCTTAAACTTTCGATATTAACGATTTATTTTTCTAAAACTTAGATACCATAAAATACAAGGAAAATATTTATTTATGTTTCTTGGTAAAAACTATCTTTGTTATTTAAGAAAACTTGAGATAACTTATATTATTCTATTTTAGGTTGTTGATAATAACTTCATGTTTTGTGGTAAATATATAATTGGAAATTAGCTTTGAGTTCATTTAGTAAACAAGATTCTATTTTTAGACTAGTTGAGAATTAACATTATGCAAATGCAAGTATCATGAGCATATAAAATAATAAGAACATAAAAAAAAATACTAAAAATAATTAATGACAAGAAAATAAAAATATCAGCATTGGGAACCTTAGCGTTATCAAGGAATCCCGATCAAGTATTGGAGCCTTAGCTTTATCAAGGCGTCCTGGGACTAAAGAATGGACTAGTCCCGAAAGATTTAAAGCGAGATAAATAAAACGATTGTTTTGACTTGATATGGACAAGTCTAAGACTAGAAAAACTAGTCTTAATATCAACATAAAATAAATAAATTGCTAACTTTAAAAATAAATAAATAACAAATGAGCTTATATGCTCTAAATAAATATATAAACATAATATACATATACTATATATAAGCAATAATCACAATAATAATACAACATAATAAAATAGGAAGCTTATGTACAAGAACAAAACATGAACATGTTGTTGCTTTTACTACTCATATGAGTTTCAAAACAACACCATAGTCATGTTAAGTTACATGACATGGATGAATAATAGATGGAAGAAATATTTACCTAAGTATGTAAGAGGTATGAAGATGGTGAATGAAATGGGTATTATGTGAGTAGTGATATGTGGTAGATAGTTTATGTATGAGAGATGATTTTTGTGAGGAATTGGTTTGAGAGAGTTTTGGTAGAGAGAATTCTTGAAGAGAGAATTTGTGGAGAGATTTTGAGAGAGTTTTGGTAGTGAAAGAATTGTGTGAAAGAATGAAAGAGGAAGGGGTATTTATAGAATTTTTGGAGTGAATTTTTGATGTAATAAAATAAATTGAAAAAGAAATAAAATTAGATGGAATGGGGGATAAGAGGCGCCGGTTTTGGTCCTTAAGGGGGGGGGGGGGGGGGGGGGGGGGGGGGGGGGGGGAGAAATTGATTTTATTTTATTTGTTTGTGTAATAAAGAAGTAATGTGTAAAGTTTGATGTGATTAAAGTTGTGTTGGAAATGAAAAAAAGTAAGAAAATAGATATGTAGGTATAAGAAATAGGTGTAAGAAAAAGTAGAAATAGGTGAATAGTAATGAATAGTAGAAAAGTACTATGAATAGTAGACTAGACAATTAAAGTACCGGTAGTAATAAAAATACGCGTAATAATGCGATATCTGTAATTTTTAGCTACCGAAAAATTCTAAAACTGATATTTTTGGAATCCTTGTATTTTTACGAGTCTATTGGTATAAACGGAATATTTTTAATATTCCGAGCTCCGGGACATGCTTTTCGAGAACTGATCCCGTTTGGGTCCGAAGGTCACTCAAAATTCGCGAATCTGATATTTTTATGTTATCCTATGTTATTACGAACTATTCTAAGTCATTAACTTAATTTTGTTTTCTAGGGTTTGAAAGAACGGAATTGCCGGATCTTAAACACTAGGGTTCGTTGTAGGCTTGTTGACTTTTAGGGTTCCGTTTTGATTTTCGATTTTTTGTCGAGATATTCGTAATATCGTATAATTTTTGAGTTTTGATCGTTTTATATTTCTAGCTCGACGTCTATGGTTTATCTTATTTTATTTGTGATTATTTATTGGTTTTTAGTTCTCGAGATCGTTTAACCGAGTCTAGGTTTGTGAGTTGACTCAGTTTGACTTTTGTGGAAAATTTGGATTTTGTGATTCTAAAATTTTACTGAAGGAATTAGGATTTTATTATCTCGTTGTTAAGCGGTATTTGGATCTATTGTTTCGATTTGTGTTTTAGGAATTGGGTAGATTATTTAATCGACGTACGGATGTTGATTATATCGGTAATTGGACTTTATATTTTGTTTCAGGGGTTCTTGTTTCCTTAAGATTGAGAAAACTCGTTTTTGTTCTTATTTGGAATTAAGTTTTAACTTGGTTCAATTTTTAAGGTTTCGATTCTAGTGTTTTGACTCGGTCTAGAATTTGGTTTGTATCTTGAGTTGATTTTTGGGATTTAAATTTCTAAACTTTTAGAATTATTTTCTATGAATTATAAAAATTTTTGGGGGTTTACATGTTCATTTTGTTATTAGTATAGCTGATTAAAGATTTTAAGGCGGGGGAATGCCCCTAAGATGATGTACGAACTTATTATGGAATGAAGATCTTATGTTTATATATTTAAGTTTATGCTTGCTTTTGCTATCTATTTAAACGTAATACCCCTGTGAGTCTCCTACTATCTTGGAAGCACGCTTTGCATATGATATCGAAGCTTCTACGTGACTACGGATGGTCATTCATTAGCTTCACTGTTATATGCAGCGGACTGCCACGTTTAGGGTACCCTCTGGGGCGTGACAGTTTAAGTTGGTATCAGAGCGCAAGTTTTAGACATAAGATAGTAGAAATAGACCTTAAAATAGATAGCAATAAGATATAAACTCTAGCTTAAGATCTGATCCCCTTCTTGTTTTGCTTGATAGTTGACTTTCCCGGAGGTCAAGGAAAAATCCCGATAATTCCTAAAAGACCATGACGAGACCTTCGTGAACTACCGTCTTCGACTGAGGGTCCTGTGTGAGGAGTTCGCTTTAGTCGGAAGGCCTAGGACTGCCAGCGAAATGTTCAAGTTATGGAGGAAAGGATTGAGAGATTCCTTGTGGAGGAACTTACCCAACGAGCTGAGATTCGACGCTGTAAGCAATCGGAGATGGAGTGACGTAGAAGTCATTTATGTGGTTGAAAGAATGATGGTTTTCATGTACCAGGAGACCCATGCTGCAACAAATGACCTTCATCTTGAAAGCGAAGGACGGACGGTAAGAACCAGACTTCCAGACCTGGAATAAGCTAGGACCTCCATACATCTACTCACATGATGAGTTAGCGGATCATATGGACTGGCTGAAGGCAGATGCTGAAGAGTGATTGTTTTGGTATGCCGCTTACTGACGGATTGTCCCTACGCCATCAAAATACAATACTCAGCCCAACTCCATCGGAATGCAGCTAGATGTTATCCCAGATGAGGACTTCATCATGGAGGAGGCCCAAGCAAACGAAGGGAATGGAGAGACGAATGGTAGCATGGAAGGAGATCGAAATGAGGACTCAGAGCCTGAGGAGACCTAGTCTGCATCCCTCTGGGAAGACAGCCCTTTGATTCCCAGTCAGGTACCTCCCCGAAGGCTGAGCCAAGATGTACCCATGGAGACCATTGCAAAGAATAACCCAGTAATGATTTCTGATTCTGAGGAGGAGGGGAGAAGAAACAATGCTTTTGATCCCAATGGGTTCTTGAGAAGCAAATCCCAGATCCCCACAATGGCAATGGCACCAGAGGAAGAAGAAGGACAAGAGGAAACGAATGGCACGACCGTGGAGAAAGGATTTCCGTACATGACGAAGTTTAGCCGTCTCAAGCAGAGATCACCTCACGATACCGCTGGAAGAGGATGACGGTTAGTCAATATCCACGACAATTTGTCAAAAGGCACAAAAGATCCACCAGCAGGAGTATGCACCCAGCACCATCACCATGAAAAGAAGAAGTTGAAGAAGGAAGAAATGAAGGAAGAAATGGAGCATAACCCGACGAGTCCAACGTAGCCTTTTCCTAGGCTTATCTTTGTCTTAATGCATTAATGATTTGCTTTTCTATGTTTTATTTGAACAATTATCTTTTTGATGAGAATGGTTTCCACCTTCTCCAAGTTATGTAAGGATTATTAATTTTCTCTTTCTATTTTAAATGCAAGAATTTTATGATGATTTGTTGAATTCTGAATTTGATTGTTTTAATTATTTGTATGGAATTTCCGATACTTCCAATCTTTTCCTTGTTGCGAAAAAATTTAAGAAGTATAAAATTTAACAGACGTGGTAGGAGAGGCAGAAGACGCGAACGTCACGCTTCTAATAATATACCAGCAGAACCGGAGAATCCTCTAGCAGGACAACAAGCACCAAATCCCCCACCAAATCAACAAGCAGATGTGTGGGCAGCCATCAATCAACTAGCAGGGTTGGTCAATAATTTCATGCAAAATGCACGAAATGTGCCACCGCCTGTTGCAAATGCACCAGAAGCAACCGTTGAAGCACCTGCAGCCCCAGAAGCTGAGTCGCATACTGCCCCTTAACCAGCACCACCACCGCCACGACCTTACAGAAGTTCCTTGCCGGACTTCATAAAAAGCAATAGATATTTCGACGGAAACTTTGGAAAGCTAGACAAAGCTGAAGACTGGCTAGCCCAGATCGAAAGATCATTCGCCACCTACGAAGTTCCCCATCATCTACATCTGGATTATTGCACATACATGCTGCGATTCAATGCCAGAATATGGTGGGAGTCGAAAAGCAGGGAATTGCTGCCACCCGTGACCTGGGCAGTTTTTTGTAGAGAGTTTTTGGACAACTATTTCCCTAGGAGCTTAAGAATACAATATAGTGGAGACTTTCTCCATATATCCCAGAAGGGAAGGACAATAGATGTCACGCCCCGCCCTCACAGGCGACGGCAACGTGATGCCAGGGCAGGCAAACCCACCACAGGCCCCCTAGTAGTAATGGCCGACACCACCATTGCATCATGGTGACCCCAACCAACGCATGCCCTAAAGAGTACCACGAGCACTATAGGTATTGTTACCCTTAGGCAGAGTTGAACCCAGTCTGCAGCCTTTAGGGATCGAACCTATGACGTGAGGGTTTTACCTGCCCCAAAGGCAGCACCTCTTACCAATTGAGCCTTTTATGTCACGCCCCGGCCCTGTAGGCGACAACAACGTGATGCCAGGGCAGGCAAACCCACCACTGGCCCCCTAGTGGTAATGGCCGACACCACCATTGCATCATGGTGACCCCAACCAACGCATGCAAAAAGGGTATCACAGGCACTATAGGTATTGTTACCTTTAGGCAGAGTTAAACCCAGTCTACAGACTCTAAGATTCGAACCCCAGACCTGAGGCTTTTGCCTGCCCTAAAGGCAGCACCTCTTACTAGTAGATCTGCAGCTCAACTGGTAAGAGGTGCTGCCTTTGGGGCAGGCAAAAGCCTCAAGGCATGGGCTCGATCCTTAGAGGCTGCAGACTGGGGTCAATCCATCCTGAGGGTAACAATACCTATAGTGCCCGTGGTACCCTTTGGGGTATGCATTGGTTGGGGTCACCATGATGCAATGGTGGTGTCGGCCATTACCACTAGGGGGCCAGTGGTGGGTTTGCCTGCCCTGGCATCGCATCGCCGTCACCTGAGGGGGCGGGTGTGACATAAAAAGGCGCCTTTTTATGTCACACCCGCCCCCTCAGGTGACGGCGATGCGATGCCAGGGCAGGCAAACCCACCACTGGCCCCCTAGTGGTAATGGCCGACACCACCATTGCATCATGGTGACCCCAACCAACGCATGCCCTAAAGGGTACCACGGGCACTATAGGTATTATTACCCTTAGACAGAGTTGAGCCCAGTCTGTAGACTCTAGGATTCGAACCCCAGACCTAAGGCTTTTGCCTGCCCCAAAGGTAGCACATTTCACCAATTAAGCTCAATGGTGGTGTCGGCCATTACCACTAGGGGGCCTGTGGCAGTTGTCTGCCCTGGCATCACATCTAGAACCTCAGTAGTGGGGGGTGGTTGTGACAATAGAGCAGTACGAGACAGAGTTTAGCCGACTACTTCAATACGCGCTGAGTCCTTCAAGCATAGTGAAGAGCTAAAGAGGCAAGTATTTCTGAGTGGCCTGGATGAGGATATAAGGATGCGTCTGGAGGAGTTAGATCTGAGGACCCTCCGAGAGTTGGTAGAAAGGGCTCGTATCATTGAGGGAGCAAAGAAAAGAAAGAGCAAAGCCCCTGAAAGAAAGACCTTCGTGTTCGGCAAGAGAGCTCAGGATAGCTATAACCTCAGTTTTCAGAGTAAAAGGTTCAAGCCCTTCAACAGCTTCCGAGGAAGTACTGTTAGCAACAAAGACACATCCAAGATCAAGGTGACCTCCTAGAAATGCAAGGAAGAGCACTACCCAAAGAGGTGCCCGCTGTTGCAACACAAGTGCTACTTTTGTGGACACCCTAGCCACAAGATAAGCGATTGTCCAAAGAAGGCTTCTACTGTTTGCTTCGTTTGCAAGCAAACCGAGCACTTCGCCAACGAATGCCCACAAAGAAAGAATGCCCCAGCTAGACCATTTGGGTCAGTGGGAGGAGTGGCATCGGCAAAGAACGGGAGCGGAGGAAGCAACCCAAGCCGATCTGGAGCAGCTGTCCATGGAATGAGGATATACAACCTAGAAGGACAGTGGGTATGCGAGGAGTCTGATGATGAAGGAGCAGAGCTCGCCACTGTAGATGGAGACTATGGCTCAGATTTTGGATTGGTGACAGGTCAGTAATCGAAAACATTTTCTTTGATATAATTTGTCAAGTTGCCTACGTTCAATATCTACGGTACGAGTATAAAGTTTTAATACCTGCAATTAGCTTAAGTATACCAGTCTCGTAATTAATATGAAAATTCGAGTGTAGGACACATACTCATAGCTAGTCAACCCGCGTATGCCTTGTTCGATACAGGAGCTACACACTCCTTTATCACCGTTAGCCTGGCCAAGCGAATTGGGTTACCCATAGATACTATTGCTACTGGTTTTCGAGTAAAGACCCCCACCAGAAGCATAGTAACGACAAGGGAAATGCTCAAAGGATGTCCAAGGGAGATACAAGGGAGTCACTCTAAGTGTGACCTAATAATCTTGGAGATGAGCAAATACGAAGTCATCTTGGGTATGAGTTGGTTAACATCTGTCAAAGCCTTAGTGGATTGCAAGCAAAAGGAAGTAAGATTTAAAGATCAAAGTAGATGTGAAGTAGTGTTTAGAGGAGAGTCTACGGTGAAGTTAAACTCATTCGAGTTGGTGGATGAGGATGAAATCAACATTAGTAACCTGGATGAAGAAGAAGAGGAAAAGCCTAAGCTTGGATCCATACCCGTAGTTAAAGAGTTCCCAGACGTGTTTCCGGACGTATTACCTGGATTGCCACCCAAAAGAGAGATAGATTTCGAAATTGACCTATTAACCAATACTGAACCAATCTCAAAAGCACCCTATCGAATGGCACCAGTAGAGCTGAAGGAGTTAAAGACTCAACTATAGGACTTAATGGATCAAGGATTTATCCGACCAAGTGTGTCACCTTGGGGAGCACCAGTATTGTTCGTAAAGAAGAAGGATGGTTCCATGCGTTTATGCATCGACTACCGGGAACTTAATAAGGTTACCATCAAGAATAAGTATCCACTTCCAAGGATAGATGACCTCTTTGATCAACTTCAAGGAGCAAGTGTCTTCTCATGGATCGATCTACGGTCAGGATATCACCAGTTGAGGATTAAACCTGAAGACGTACCAAAGCCAGCTTTTAGGACTCGCTATGGACACTACGAGTTCCTAGTGATGCCTTTTGGATTGACCAACGCACCAGCAGCTTTTATGGATCTCATGAACCGAATATATAAACCCCTGCTGGACAAGTGCGTGATAGTCTTCATCAATGATATCCTAATCTACTCAAAGACGCGAGAACAACATGCAGAACACTTAAGAATGGCGTTACAGACCTTGCGTAAGCACAAGTTGTACGCTAAGCTGTCTAAGTGTGACTTTTGGCTGGACAAGATATCCTTCTTAGGACATGTTGTGTCAGGAGAAGGAATATCGGTAGATCCCGAGAAGATCAAGGCAGTAATGGAATGGAAACAACCTAAGACAGTTACTGAAGTGAGGAGTTTTCTCGATTTGGCTGGATATTATAGGAAGTTTGTTAAGAATTTTTCAACCATCGCCAAACCCCTCACTCAGCTAACCCAAAAGGAGGAGAAGTTCATCTGGACAGACAAGAGGGAGCAAAGTTTCCAGGAGCTAAAAAGAAGACTTGTCTCTGCCCCGATTTTAATTCTAACAGACCCCAAGAAGTCCTATACAATGCATAGTGATGCGTCAAGGAATGGACTCGGATGTGTGTTGATGCAAGATGGGAAGGTAATCGCTTATGCATCCCGACAGCTTCGACCCCATGAACAAAACTATCCTACCCATGACTGGAGTTAGCCGCCGTTGTGTTTGCATTAAAGTTGTGGAGGCATTACTTATATGGATAAAGGTGTGAGATCTACACCGATCATAAGAGCCTCAAATATCTTTTTACACAAAAGGAGCTGAACATGCGGCAACGGAGATGGTTAGAGCTCATCAAGGATTACGACCTTGGAATCAACTACTGTCCAGGGAGAGTAAATGCGGTTGCAGATGCCCTAAGTAGGAAAAACTATGGGGAAGTAGCCTCTTTGCTCACTGATAAGAAAGAGTTGATAAAAGAATTTGAAAGGATGAGCATTGAATTTATCGGGCAAGGCGTGGAAGTGGAGATTGCCAACCTTGTCATGGAACCCACCTTAGTAGAAAGAATCAAGGAGGCATAGCGATATGACGAGGCAATTTTAAAGATTAAGAAGGAAGTGCAGGAAGGAAGGTACACTGATTTTTCCATAGATGAGGATGAAGTGGTGAGGATGAAAGGCAGGTTATGTGTTCCGGATGATGAAGACATAAGAAAGGAAATCATGGAAGAAGCACATCACTCCGGATACACCATGCATCCAGGAGGAACGAAGATGTACCAAGATCTGAAGAGCCACTATTGGTGGAACGGCATGAAGAGAGACGTAGCAGACTATGTGTTGAAATGTCCCACATGCCAACAAGTAAAAGTGGAGCACCAAAGACCTGGTGGACTTCTGAAACCCCTGCCAATACCCGAGTGGAAATGGGACCAGATCACGATGGATTTTGTATGTGGATTGCCAAGGACGTCGGCTGGATATGATGCAATTTGGGTCATCGTGGATCGATTGACGAAGACGGCCATTTTCTTCCAATGAACATGACGTACTCTATGGACAAGTTGGCAAGAATGTACATAAGAGAAATAGTACGCTTGCATGGAGTACCTGCTGGAATAGTCTCCGACCGGGACCCAAGGTTTGTGTCCAAATTTTGGATGAGTTTGCAGAAGTGTATGGGAACTAAGCTACATTTCAGTACTGCTTATCACCCACAGACGACGGTCAATCGGAGAGGACAATACAAACGTTGGAAGATATGCTGCGGGCTTGCGTCATAGAGTTTAAAGGTAGCTGGGACGCACACCTACCTCTGGTAGAGTTTGCCTATAATAACAGCTATCATTCCACGATCCAGATGCCACCCTATGAAGCATTGTATGGTAGAAGATGTCGATCCCTTTGTTTTGGGACGATATAGAAAAGTTGAGCATTGGTCCTGACTTGGTGCAAGATGCGGCTGACAAAGTGCGGGTTATCCAAAGAAAAATGAAAGAAGCTCAAGATAGGCAAAAGAGCTGGGCAGATATGAAGAGACGTGTGCTTGAATTCGAAGTTGGAGATCATGTGTACTTAAAGGTAAATCCCATCAAGAGTATCCACCGAATTCGAGCCCAAGGAAAGCTAAGCCCACGCTACATTGGACCCTTCGAAGTGTTGGAAAAAGTGGGAAATCTTGCTTATCGTCTGGCACTCCCTCCCAACCTATCTGGAATCCATAACGTGTTTCATGTATCAGTTTTACGGAAACATGTGCCGGACCCTACCAGGATTACAGAGCTAGAGCCTGTTCGCTAAAAGAAAATCTCACATATGAAGAGCACCCAGTTCAAATCTTGGATCACAAGGTGCAGAAGCTCCGGAATAAGAGATCAAGTATGTGAAGGTTTTATGGAGAAACCACTCACACGAAGAAGCAACCTGAGGAGGAGAAAGCGATACGCCAGAAGTACCCGAGTCTGTTCAAGGAATCAGGTATGAATTTCAAGTTTTGAGGACAAAACTTTCTTTAAGGGGGTAGGTTGTAAGTCCCCGAATTTTGGATCCAAATTAAAGACCTAAACCCTAATCAGAAGTCAAACGGATTCTTAAGTCAACCAAAACCCTAGTTTACCGTAACCGCTTAACTCCGGCATTGCCGTTTTCTCAAGCCCTAGAAAACGAAGTTGGAAAAGTTAGCTATTATAGTTCGTAATAGCTATAAGTTATATAAAAATATCAGATTGAAGGAATTCGAGTGTCCTTCGAACCCGATCGGACATAGTTCTTGAAAAACGTGTCCGGAAGCCCGGAATAGGAAAAATATTCCGAATATACCGTTAGACTCGTAAAAATATGAGATTTCCAAAAATATCAATTTCGTAATTTTTCGGTAGCTAAAAATATCAGATATCGCTTTTATACGTATTTTCTTACTACCGGTATTAAATTGTCATGTCTACTTTTACATTACACTATTTTCTACTATTCTACACTATTCATCTATCTCTACTTTTTCTTACAACCTACTCTTACAAACCATACACCTATTTCTTACACATTTTCATTTCCAATACAACTTCACATCTTTCATTTCTTACTTTTAATTAACAAATAAAAAAAAAAAAAAAATTTGTCTTCCCCATGCTGAATTGCGCCGGCCCCCTCATCCTCCCTCAATTTGTTTTATTTTTCATTTATTTAATTAACACAAATTATCTCCCACATTTTCCTATAAATACCCCTCATACCTTCACTTCTTTCACACCACTTCTTCTCTAAAGTTATTATACCAAAATTTCTCTCAAAATCTCTCAAGAGTTTTCAAGAAGTTCTCTAGTTTAGCTTCTTTTAGGTAAGAATTCCTTCAAGATTTCTTTATGTTCATCTACTTAGTATGAGCTTAGTGTGTTTTTCTAAAACCATGAAGGTTAAGAAAGCAACAATAGGTTCATACTTTGTTTTTGTTCATAATCATAATTCCTTTATGTTCATTTATGTTTCTTTTATGTTCATAACTATCTAATATATCTATATAGCTATATATATATTTAGAGCATATAAGCTCATGTCTTGCAATTTATTTACTTTCTTGCAATTTATTTACTTTCATGCAATTTATTTACTTCATTGCAATTTATTTATTTCAAGTTGATTTTAAGACTAGTCATTCTAGTCTTAGACTTGTCCTCATCAAGTAAAACAATTTTTTTCTTTTCTTTTCGGGACTAGTCTTTTCTTAGTCCCGGGGTACCTTGATGAAGCTAAGGTCCCAATACTTGATTTATTTCTTTATATGCTATTCTTTTAAGTTATTATGTTCTTTACATATTTTCATAGCTTATGATTCATATTCATGCATGAACATAATGGTTTTGTCTCAACAAAATAAATGAAGGAAATGTTTTCTTAAGATAAAATGTTTTTCTCTAGAAGTAAAATATGGAGTTAATGTTTAGAGGAACTTATAAGAGATTTTACAAACATACAAAAGACTTATGAAGTAAACAAAAGTTTTACAATAACTTCATCTTTTTCTAAGAAGAACCCTTTTCATTAAAATTAAATAATCCCAAGAAACCAAGGAACTAAAATATTCTTGTAGAAAATTGTCATAACTTTTACAAAATTGTTGGAATCTAAGTTTAGAAAACAAAACCACTCCTTAGGAATTTAAAGAAATTAAATTTAGAAAAAGAATATTTATCACAAACAACTCAAGGTCTTTCAAAAGTAAAATAAATATTCCAACAAAATCTCAAGTTCAAAGTCTTTTAAAACCTTACTTTCCATAAGTTGAGACAACTTCATACATTGGTTATGAGTCATTACATATATGTATATACCTTTCAAAAAGCTTACAAAATACTTGAAATATTTATCTTTTCAAATGAGCTTTGTTTACAAGAAGGAAAACAAGTTTTTGCAAATTCGTGGCAAATCTGGTCGCTATCTTTTCGGAACCCAAACGACCTAGTTTTATGAAAATAAGCTTAGAAATGCGTAGATCTTTTCGAGTAGGTAGAAAACGGTATATTATACGAAATTCCGAGTTAAAATGAGCAAGTTATGGCCATTTTAAGTTGGAATTTCCTTCTATACGATTTTTACCGCGATTTTAAGAGAAATTTAGAATCTTCAAGAATAGAAGTTTATGAAAGACTCATTTTGGTATTTCATTGTTTAGGTGACGAGGGACCCGAGATCATCTATCCAGATTATTTCGATTAGACCTACCGATTATGGAGTGAGTTAATTCTTTTCCTAAGTTACATTTCCTTGTTTGTGCTTGTAATTAGTGGAACTAGAAATTTAGGAAAAGATAAATGAACAAATGTTATGAAATAATTGTTGAATGAAAATTAAGTATATCGAAAGACGATATGTTAAAAGTGTGACTTTTGTATTGATTTGATGAAATTATGGTTGATCACTTTAACATGAATCCAACTTATATGGTTAAATGTTAAATTGAAATTCATTCATGCATATCATGCTTGTGAGTCGCATTTATTTCACTACTATTCTTCGTGGGGAAACGAGAAGTGGTAGTGGTGGCTAGTAGGAGCCGGTAAGTCTACAGGGCCAGTAGGAGCCAGGAAGTCTACAGGGCAAGCAGGAGCCGGTAAATCTGCAAATATTGATGGTCGTATGGGCCTGTAACCACCCAACCCTTGTCATGGAGGGCGTTAAATCCATGCTACATTGATTTCCGGTTAATCTTGTGTATTTGGTTGATCATGTGATTGATGCATTACATATGCTTGAATTAAATAAACTTGGTTGTCATATGGAAATGTTATATAGTTAGGAATTATCTCACTAAGTAGATTTGCTTATACCCTTATAGTTTTCTATTACAGTATGATTATCTATGGTTGGCCCCGAGGAGCCCAGTGTGCCAGGTATGAGCTTACGCTACTAGGAGTTTTTGGAGGAAGTTTATTTTTTTAGTTTTGAACATAGACTTCTAGGAAAAATCTCTATAGTAGACGTATGTGATAGTTATGTTCATTTTGTTATTAGTATAGCTGATTAAAGACTTTAAGGTGGGGGAATGCCCCTAAGATGATGTACGAACTTATTATGGAATGAAGATCTTATGTTTATATATTTAAGTTTATGCTTGCTTTTGCTATCTATTTAAACGTAATACCCTTGCGAGTCTCCTACTATCTTGGAAGCATGCCTTGCATATGATATCGAAGCTTCTGTGTAACTATGGATGGTCATTCATTAGCTTCACTGTTATATGCGGCGGACTGCCACGTTTAGGGTACCCTCTGGGTCGTGACAGGAGCCCCTTCCTCCCCGCCTTCATCTCTCTCAATTTTTTTTATTTAAATCAC
Source organism: Combretum micranthum (assembly GCA_024138025.1). NCBI lineage: Eukaryota > Viridiplantae > Streptophyta > Magnoliopsida > Myrtales > Combretaceae > Combretum > Combretum micranthum. The sequence continues at coordinate 185,515 of JAMXBD010001862.1, forward strand.
ACAAAAATTCACTCCTCATTTCCTATAAATACCCCCTTCCTCTTTCACTTCATTCACACAATTACTACTCACAAATTCTCTATGAAAACTCTCTCAAATTCTTCTCTCAAAACTCTCTCCAAATATCCTCCCAAACCTCTCTCAAAATAATCCCAAAACCACTTTTTACCTACATAAAACTATAACCACATAATAATCCAAAAACCTTCTTTAGGTAAACTTTTCTTTATAATTTCTTCTTCTCATGTCATATAACTTTACATGACCATGGTGTGAGTTTAAAAAAAAAAAACTAAATGTTATAGAAGCTACACTATGTTTATGTATTGTTCTTGTTCATGAAAAATCTATTTATATTTATGTTGTTATTTTGTTCATATTGTTGTTATTATATCTAAGTATTATTATGTATTTATATTTATATATATATATATATTCTTTCGAGCATATAAGCTCACTTGCAATTTATTTATTTCCATGCAAAGTAATTTATTTATTTCTTTCATTACAATTTATTTAATTCTTGCTATTTTAAGACTAGTTTGTAGTCTTAGACTTGTCCTCATCAAGTCAAAATAAATTTTTCTTTCTTTCATTTTACTTTTCTTTTGGGACTAGTCTACTTCTTAGTCTCGGGAGCCTTGAAGAAGCTAAGACTCCCAATACTTGACCTTATTTATTATTTATGCTATTTTTGTTTGTTATTATATTCTCATAGATCATGCCATTAAGATTGTTGTCCAAATTTTTCCAAGCTCTAAAAATATTTGATAAAAAGGAAATTTTATCACTTAGGAATAAGTTTATATAAAATGTAAAATCTATAGTTTAACAAAAAATAAAGTCGTTTCTTTCCAAGTTATAAGAAGAACTCACTACAATTTTAGAAACCACTTTTGTTTTGAAAAACTTTTTAAATCATTTCTATATCACTTTGTTTTTAAAAAAAGAAAATGATTTTTGATACAAAAATGATTTCTATGAAAACATAAATAAAGGAAACCTTATGAGAAAGGAATGAGAATTTTCAAATTAAGATCTTTTCAAACAAATGGGCAAAGAAAAATTGTATAGAAAATAAATAGGCAAAATAACACTAATGTAGAGAATTTAGAAAAGAAGAAAATTACTTTTCGAAAAAGGTTATCTAGGAAAAATAATAAGTCAAACATAAAGTAATTCTTTGAAAACAAGAAGAATCAAAATATTCATTAAAAAATATTTACAAAATGGATTCTTGTAATCTATATTTTTCTAAACTCCTAATTGACATTGTTTTACTCAAGAAACATGATTGGACAACAAACACTTAAGCATGAATAAATATGAGCTAAGTAGCTATAAAAAGAGAATTTTTCAACTATATAGATAACTAAGTATTTATCAAACAAATTTTGAATGATTTAAAGTTTGAAACAAAATTGTTTTTGGGATAGAAAAATTCGTAGTGAATTCGATCTCCACTTTTTTGGGGCCTAAATGATTTAGTTTGATAAAAATAGTTTTAGAAATGGGTAGATCTTTTCGAGTAGGTAGAAATCGGTATATTATATGCGCAATTCCGAGTTAAAATGACAAAATTATGGCCATTTTAAATTGGAATTCTTCTTTATACGAACTTTGACGTTCTCATGACATTGTTTTGTCAAAATTCAAGAAAATCATCAAGGAATACTCATTTTGGATATTTTCTTTGAATAGGTGCTCTGCATGGAATGTGTATATAAATTCAGATACTACCAGCAAGTGTACTGGGTCCTGATCAAGTAATATAGAGTGAGTTGAGTATTGTTCCCACAAGGACTAAATTAACTATTAGATTGGTATTAGCTTATACTAATATTTAGGCAATCAAAACTTATCAATTAACTAACTAATTCTATCTATATGAATGCAATGAGATTGTGAGAAGTTATATAAGATGAATGTGGGAAGGCATAGAATCTATCCTAATCTTTACTAATCATGCTGAATTTACATTATATGAACAATTAGGATTATGGATATTTGTAAAAAATTGTAAAGTCCTAAAACTATCAAGTTTTAGTGAACCATAAAATAATCTGTTTGCTTCCGCTATACAAATTATCAATGGAATCTAATTCACAATTATAAATTTTTCAATTCTATAATTGTCTAATATCCTAAATTAACTTCTCCTAAATCCTTAGTAAGAAATTAAAATAAAATATTGCATGAAGTACATGGAACAATTTCTAAATTAATATTAAACTTAATTGTTTCCACAATATTTGTTTAATCTCAACTCATGAATTCCTATGAATCCTAATTCTTTTTCCAAATCATCAGAATTCTTATCAATTAAATTTCAATCAGAAATAAAATAGATAATTAGGATTCAATACAAATATTCCATAATTTTAACAATCCTATAATATAAATTCAATAATCATTTTAGCAAAATTAGGATTTCATCACTTCCCACAAAGAAACGTTTAGCTACTCATGGATGTTGATTCAACAACCAAATAAGAATATGTAATTGATAACATTATGAACAAAAATTTCAGATAAATGAATTGCATAAGAAAGAGATTAGATATCACCAATTCAAATATCGCAATCTTCAATTACAATTCTTGAAAGCTCAAATCCTCTCACAAATCTCTATGAAAATGCTAAGACTATTTGTATACTGAAGTACTCTACTTTGCTTCTGCATGTTTGTTGTGCTTTGAGGGGGGGAAGTCCCCTATTTATAGGAAAAATTTCGTGCAAGCATTAAATGAAAATTACAGTTTCACAATGTATGCCGGCAGTTACAGATCATACGCCGGCGGCTTACAGACGGCGTATACTCATTTTCTTCTTTGCACAGGCAGTGTACTGGCAGCTTTCAACTTCGGTTACAAGGGTAGGCCGCTTCTACGCCGACAGCTTAGATATAGATCTAGCTGGCGCATATGATGAAAAATGAAAGGTTGGGCCAATTTATAACGAAAGCTGTCTCAAAGCCGGTGGCTTTGACACTGGCTTAAATACTCCAGGATATTCGGTCTCTTCAAATGCCTTCAAGCATGTGTTGTCTACTTGTTGCTACTGATCCTTGATCTACACTGCCTCAACGCCGGCTGCTTAGTAGCCGTCGTAGGTTGTAACTCCTTTTGCGTTGGTGACTTTTGAACTTTGAGCTACCAGCCTTCAATGTACGCTAATCCATTTATCTTCTACGCCGGCAGCTTTGAGGTGGTGTAAATTTGGTTGTGTCAATCCTTGCAAAGCTGGCAGTGTAAGCAATGGCTTTGGGTGAGTGCATCTTGTAAGCCGTCTGAACGCCGGTGGCTTTGAAGTTTGAAATGCCGACGTATCTTTGAATTTTTCATTTTTCACTCCAAAGTTTCTTGTTTTGATTTCTTTGTCCAAATTAGACCTGAAACATGAATTTTAATCAAAACAAGTATCCATTCTAGCTCTTTTGAACATCAACAAGTTGTATATAATATGATCTTATCACTAGGTGATTCCAAGGACGGATACCTATACCTCAAGGATTATTTTAATTAAGAGGATTGCGTAAGCGACTCATCCATTTAGAAGGATTGACGATAAGGCATCATGAGTATATTTCCTTAAATTACTTTACTTGATTGTGCTTCTAATCTAGTCGCACTAGAATTAAGAAAGACAAATGGATATGTATGTAAGATAATTTGTTGAAAAATCCTAAGAATATCGAGACCAGAATTGATTTAATGTTTGTTTTAGTATAACACTTGATTTGTATGAGATTCTATGATCATCTTAAATTTGATAATAATGATGCTATAAGACCATAAATAGATGGATTCATGTATACCATGAAGTGAGTCACATTGCATTGGGTTATTATCCTTGGGTGAGAAGGATTGTAACGTAGGTCGAAAGCAACACTTGGCGGAGTGACCGAAAGCAATTGCTTGGCGACATAAAGGAAATGCTTGGCGGAAAGTCCGAAAGCAAGACTCAATTCAAGTAGACCTAATATGCTTGGCGATATTGATCGAAAGCATAAATCTTTTTAACTAAAACTACTTGTTTTGAGGTTATGAGTCACCAAACCTCGAATGGAGGGCGTAAATCCATTCAACATATAGTTTCCAGAAAACTATATGCTTTATTTGCCCACGTGTATGTTGCATTTCATATGTTTGTTTAAATAACTTGTTTGAGTTTTCATTATAAGAAGTTATTAATGGAAATAGTTCTCACTAAGCCGATTAGCTTATACTCTTATAAATATCTTTTGCAGTTCCCCTATTTGTGGTTGAGGCCACGTGGAACCTGCAGCCAATTATCTCATTTTGGTTAAGGAATTTCTAGATGAAGTTTAGTGTTGGACAAGATGTAGAATTACTTTTTAGATTTGTGATTGGAGAATGCCCCTAAGTTTTATAAGATCATTGTTATGAATCAACAAATATTATGAATCCTCCTTTTTTAATCTGTTATTATATCTTCTTAAGCTTCATAATTCCATAGACGGTCCTCTAAATTTGTGAGAGCACGCCTTACACTTAATATCAAAGCTTCTGAGAGTGGTTAAGGTTGTCATACTTAAGCTTTAATATTGAGTGTGGAGGACTGTTATGTTTAGGGTACCCCTTGGGGCGTGACACATGGACTCTGATCTTTGGACAAAGAATTATTTAGAGGAGTAACTGGTCCAATTTAAGTGTCAAAAAACCCATTACTAATATTGTAGTCATACAAAAGAAGCACATCACTTATCTTCTACATATGATCTTAGTTCGTTTTCAACAACAGTGAAAAAATGGAAAATTCAACATGTACAAAGACAAACTTCTTATAATCTTCATATAATTTTGCAAATATGCACAGAAATACTTCCATTCATTTTGTTTACTCAGTATAATAGGTCACCCAACAAAAACAGGAACATCAGAAGGCCATTGCTCAAATATACTTGATGCTTACCAAGTAACTTATCTCCTTGTCCTTGACCATAGCACTCTGGAGATACAGCAATTGTAGCCACCTCGCCGCACTTTTCCTCAAAGTAAGGAAACAGAGCAGCACATGCAATGATCTGACCTTCTCTCTCAACAACAATGAATGAGTTCGATGCCTCAACCAACTAGACAAAAGAATAAGTGGAAGCGCATCGGATCAATATTGGTAATAACTGCTCAATTATATATTTGGAGAAAATATATAATCTGCTAAAGAAAATCTCTGAAAAAAGAGAGCAAACCTCCTCATCAGTCCTTCGAACCAAAGTGCCATTATCTTTCAGAGGTTTTATTATCTGTCTAACTCCATTAATGTCTTTCTCAGAAGCCATTCAGGTTCCTTCACAAAGATCACTTCAAATAGAGAAAAAAAGGTTTAAAAATTGCGAACTCAAATTGAAACTAAGACTGAAAGGAATTGCTCCACGCATCATTATAAATTCTTCAGAATTTCAAAGACTCAAAAAGAAGATAACTACTACTTTAATCTTTAGAATCGTCACCATGGTTGTCAAACTCGAGTTTCTACCTAGAATCGCTAAGGGGTCCATAAAATCGGAACGTAGAATCGTAAGATTCTACAACTAATGTAAATTTACTTACAAAAACTATTGATGTACTTACTGAAATAATAAAACTTTAAATAAATTATGAAAATAAAGAATTTAGTATTAAATTAATTATGTACAACTAAAATTTAAGTTTTATCAATCATAATTCACATACTGTCATTAATATATTTACTGTAATTTTATAATTAAAATAATTATTTTTATTTAATAATGATTCATAATCTATAATTATTAAGATGTATTGCAAATCATTTAGATTATCATGTGTGAGTAGCTTGTTTTGTGTAGTAATGAATATTTTCATGTTCACTATATATTTGCACAAAAAATCATTATATTTATGGCAAATATATTTATAGATAGAAAATTATTAAAAAAGGGAAAAACATAGCACTGTATATATTAGTTTAATTTTCATTTAAAATGTTCAAAATATCATAATATATTACCTAAAAGAAAATAACTCTCTAAAAAATACAAAAAAAAAAAGGAAAAAAAAAAAATATTAAAAAAACTAAAATTAAGTTAGATTAAGATAAATATCAAGAACCAACCCCAAAAACCCTAAATTTAAATATATTAAAGTGATTGCATTTTTAAAGTTCAAATAGAAAAAAAAAAAAAGTGTAAAATTACAACTTTAAGATTTTACTACGATTCTACTTACGATTCTACAACCGATTCTACCACCGATTCTACCGTTTCTACTCACGATTCTACGATTCTACTTACGAGTTTACTCAAAAAACGATTTTGAATGCGAGTTGAATCGAAATATCATCATCAACTCGTAAACTCGTAGAAACGTACGAGTAGACTCGCGAGTTTGACAACCATGATCGTCACGTTGAAAATCAAACAGACGATTATTTTTTTACTTTTAGGTGTCACATTGACCTGGCAAAGTTCTTTAACTTGTGAAAAAAACTTGTCATTAAGCCTGCTCAAAAGTCGCACTCATCTGTTCTTGTCGAACGACAACTAGATATATCGCATCTGTTTTCCTTGAGTCACTTTGCGTGAGATTCTGAGCCAGGAATAGTATAGCTGGCAACTACAAACATGGCTCAATATGAACAAAGCTTTCTAGAAAAATTAAAGATAACACCCTAGAGCTTATTTGCACAGATATTCCTTTTGTATACACTGCTCAATGTTTTTACAAGTCAGCTTCTCTGCCTAAATAGACTTTGGTTTATATAGAACCAAGTGCATATTCAGCAGCTTCAATCTCAACTATTTCAGCTATACCACAACCCAAAATATGTTGTCACACCCCGCCCCCTCAGGCGACGGCGATGCGATGCCAGGGCAGACAAACCCACCGACGGCCCCCTAGTGGTAATGGCCGATACCACCATTGCATCATGGTGACCCCAACCAACGCATGCCCCGTAGGGTACCACGAGCACTATAGGTATTGTTACCCTCAGGATGGATTGACCCCAGTCTGCAACCTCTAGGATTCGAACCTCAGACCTAAGGCTTTTGCTTGTCCCAAAGGCAGCACATTTCACCATTTGATCCGCCTCTTTATGTCACACCCCGCCCCCGCAGGCAACGACGACGTGATGCCAGGGCAGACAGCCACCACTCGCCCCCTAGTGGTAATGGCCGACACCACCATTGCATCATGATGACCCCAACCAACGCATGCCCCAACGGTACCACGGGCATTATAGGTATTGTTACCCTTAGGCAGAGTTGACCCCAGTCTGCAGACTCTAGGATTCAAACCTCAGACCTAAGCCTTTTGCCTGCCCCAAAGGTAGCACCTCTTACCTGTTGACCTAAGTCTCACTCCACTAATGTCTTTGTCAGAAACCATTCAGGTTCCTTCATAAAGATCACTTCAAATAGAGAAAAAAAGGTTTAAAAATTGCGAACTCAAATTGAAACTAAGACTGAAAGGAATTGCTCCACGCATCATTATAAATTCTTCAGAATTTCAAAGACTCAAAAAGAAGATAACTACTACTTTAATCTTTAGAATCGTCACGTTGAAAACCAAACAGACGATTATTTTTTTACTTTTAGGTGTCACATTGACCTGGCAAAGTTCTTTAACTTGTGAAAAAAACTTGTCATTAAGCCTGCTCAAAAGTTGCAGTCATCTGTTCTTGTCGAACGACAACTAGATATATCGCATCTGTTTTCCTTGAGTCACTTTGCTTGAGATTCTGGGCCAGGAATAGTATAGCTGGCAACTACAAACATGGCTCAATATGAACAAAGCTTTCTAGAAAAATTAAAGATAACACCCTAGAGCTTATTTGCACAGATATTCCTTTTGTATACACTGCTCAATGTTTTTACAAGTCAGCTTCTCTGCCTAAATAAACTTTGGTTTATATAGAACCAAGTGCATATTCAGCAGCTTCAATCTCAACTATTTCAGCTATACCGCAACCCAAAATATGTTGTCACACCCCGCCCCCTCAGGCGACGGTGATGCGATGCCATGGCAGACAAACCCACCGCTGGCCCCCTAGTGGTAATGGCCGATACCACCATTGCATCATGGTGACCCCAACCAACGCATGCCCCGTAGGGTATCACGGGCATTATAGGTATTGTTACCCTCAGGATGGATTGACCCTAGTCTGCAGCCTCTAGGATTCGAACCCCAGACCTAAGGCTGTTTCCTGTCCCAAAGGCAACACATTTCACCAATTGATCCGCCTTTTTATGTCACACCCCGCCCCTGCAGGCGATGGCGACGTGATGCCAGGGCGGACAGCCACCTCTGACCAGCTCAACTGGTAAGAGGTGCTACCTTTGGGGCAGGCAAAAGCCTTAGGTCTGAGGTTCGAATCCTAGAGTCTACAGACTAGGTTCAACTGTGCCTAAGGGTAACAATACCTATAGTGCCCGTGGTACCCGTTAGGGCATGCGTTGGTTGGGGTCACCATGATGCAATGGTGGTGTCAGCCATTACCACTAGGGGGCCAGTGGTGGTTGTCTGCCCTGGCATTACGTGGCCGTCGCCTGCGGGGGCGGGGCGTGACATATGTTGTCCCCCATTTATGGAGGAAACCATGTCATTTGAAATTATCAGACTTCATTTCCCAAAACAAATTAGATAAAAACATTGCTACCCCATTTTGTAAAGCGTTTTATATAAGATCCTTTCTATTTATAAATATAGTGTGAAAACAAACATGGTCCAAAAATTTTATAGAATGTTAGGATGTCGAAAACCAGTTAGATAATAGATACGAGAATCAGCCACATTAATAATCTTGCATTGAAATCAGAAATGCAAAATCTCAGAAAGGATGCAAGACTGAAAAGTCAGTCAAGCTAGGACCTGACAAGCAAATCCATAATTTAAATTCAATTAGACTGTCTGCCTTTGCATTAAGGGAAGCAAATGGATGAAGAATTTGTGATACCATAACATCTACCCACTGCAAAAGGATCTGGAAATAGATCAACTACAACAAAAAGATATATTTTCTCAAATTCTAAAATGATCTTCCATCAATAACATATCTATTTCAACTACTCAAAACAATTGGAGCAAGTTACTGATGGGAATGGAAAAGTCACGACCCTTTCTATTATAGTTTCATACGTAGCAACCATAGTTCCTATACCATCTCGCTAAAACAATTCCAGCAAGATAACCCCACTAATAGTTCCATCCAACAAATGCACCCTCTAAACACCTCCCTGTTAGAAGCAGAGTACATCATGAGAAGAGATTCCTACATTTGAATGATCATAAGGAAAGAAAAAAAGTCTAAAGGAATAATATATCACACTGTGACGTGCCTTCATTAATTGTGGATAATTTATGCAAAGACAAAGCACACGAATCTTGTCCAGTGGAGCATTCAATTGGATGATTTTATGTCTTTCATATGGTACGCTAGTCTAAATTCCAGTGAGAGATCAACATTTCATAGGATACCATTTTACAAGTATTGGACCAACCATAGATGATAGACTTATAGTAGTGAGATTTGAAGGACATGCAAGCTATTGTGCAAGAAAAGAATTCTCTGAAATAAGATTCTCACCTAAAAGATAGAGAAAATCAACTTAAATGGTATCCTGTGGTAAATGACAATGAAATTTCTTTTTGCACAACTACTTTAACCTTATGCATCTTGGCCAGTGGCTAGGACAGATGTGGTGGAGACAAAATGAAAAGATGATTTAGGGATGAATCTAGTTCACTTCACGCATGAACTCCAAAATCTCATGTCAGCAGTTCTTCACTAATTTGTTCCTTGCAGTTGCAAGTAAGGATGGATGTGTAAAATAGTCAAACATTAGTTGGTTGCAGTGACCAATCCGATAATTTAAGAATTGTATAAGTTACAGAAGTGAATTGCAAAGCATTATCACTTGAGCAATTGTTGGAGGGCCAAGCCTACCATGGTTTTGGATAAGATGATTGCTAAAATGATACCCATAAGAATCCCATCAACAACCAAAGAATTTAAAAATAGCAGTGCTCTAGCTAGAAAATTTCAAAGATCCGATTTGACTATACTTATCTAACAGGTTTTATTCCACAATCCTGGTTTCCATTCAACACCATCTTACTGATTGATCAAGAAATCAGGCAGAATTACTAGGAGTTTTTGCCTAATAAGTAACCATCTATTCATTTCACTAAAGAAAGAATTCACCATAAAAAATATAGGATAGGAATGAGACATCTAAACTGAATAGAATCTAAAATATGCCTTTTCGGTACATCTTATTTTCATCTTTTTTATAGTAGATATTACCTTCAAAACATGCATTTGCAAAAGTAAAATATGGAAAAAAAATTACAATCAAAATTCATTTTTCAAGTAATGATATTATATTTTAAAATCTTTTACCTTAATGGTAAGTAAACTTTTATTTCTCAATTTTCATTTCCCAATGAATGATAAGATACCAAAAAGACAATCCATTCAAATATCAAGTTTGAGATAGAAACAAATAAGATACAATAGTTTTTTAAATGTTAGATTTCTAATAGATTCATAATGGATACAAATAATTATTTGGTGTTGTTTGCCCGGGGGGGGGGGGGGGGTGTGGTGGGGGGGTGTTGGGGTAGGGATGGGTAGTGAAAAGAGGCAATCCTCAAAGGCCCTAAATTTTTATTTCCAACAAGAAGAAAGGGATAAGATAAATCAACTGAAGGAAATACTTCCAGGCTACATATATAGAGGACAGAAAGCTTATTGCTCAAATGGTGTCTGTAAAAAAATTTTCCCTTACGTACTTTTCTTTAATGTCTCTTCCTTAACATAACGTATGGTGTAATGGCGACCAAAAAAAAAAAAAGTATGACGTAACAAATTAAATCAAAGTGTTGCTTGCGGACACAAGTATACAAGGATGTGCTTTGACTTTTGGAATAAATAAATAAGTAAAATTTTATTAGTTTCGGTGTTACTAAAAAGTACATGCATAGTTCAATTGAAATTTAACTTGTAAATTCAAGTGCTTTAGTCTTTATTAAAGGAACTCTCTCTCCATCAAGCCCTATGAACATCGAACAATGGAACCTCAGCAGCTCGTTGCTGTCGGCGATGCACATCTCCCTCTGTTCTTCGAATCTCGATAGTATCTGGTCATTGTGTGTTTTGGTTTTGGAGAAAATGTGCTTGATGTAGGGCAATGAGGAAGAGTGTGCTTTTGGAGGTTTGAAGAGCGAGACCTGCGAGGCTTTGCGCTTCTTAGTCGGTTTTTCACAGCAGCTGTGATTGTTAGTCATTTCTGGGAAAACGGAGCAGCTGAAGAAAGAGAAGAATTCGATGACGAAGGAATTAATGCTTGCTGCCATGGGGTTTTTTTTAAAAAATATTTTAATTGAGAATATGATCAAGCTCGTGTTTTTTTTTTTATTATTATTTCTTCATCAGATTAAGAGGGAGTAGGAGTATATATAGAGAGTTAGAGGCTATAAAAAGGGTTATTAAGAGAGAGGTGTTGAATGATGGAAGACGAAACAGATGCGGATGGCACAAAAATGGATAGTAAAAGAAAGATGAAGGAAAGTCGTAAGAGAGAATAAAGGGTATGAGTGCCAAAGGAAAATGAATAATTATTCAATTAATGCCATAAGTGTGAATTAATTACTTATTATTGTATTTAAGAATGTTGACTAAAGAAAAGAATTATCATTACTATTTAAATCTAATCTTTCTATCTTCTATCTATCATATCTATATAAATTAAGCAAAACTCTTTCATTCGTCGTACATTTTATCATATAGTTTTGTATGGTAATTTATTAATCTGTCTAATATTAATATTTGATCATTCTATTTAAGGAAATAAACTTATCATTGCATTTAATAATATTGACTAAAAAAAAGAATCGTCATTGCTATTTAATCTATATCTATCTATCTACATATCTTCTTCTATAAAATTTAAGCCATAAACCTTTCATTCGTCACACATTTTTATCATCTAGTTTTATATGGTAATTGATCAATCTCTCTAATATTATTATCAATCATTTTATTTAAGGAAATAAACTTATCATTGTGTTTAAAAATATTGACTAAAGAAAAAAAAATCATCATTGCTATTTAAATCTATTCTTTCTATCTTCTATCTATCTACCTATATCTTCTATATAATTTAAGCCAAAACTCTTTTATTCATCACACATTTTATTATATAGTTTTGTATGGTAATTTATCAATCTGTCTGATATTAATATTTGACCATTTTATTTAAGGAAATAAACTTATCATTACATTTAATAATATTGACTAAAAAAAGAATCATCATTGTTATTTAATCTATATCTATCTATCTATATATCTTCTTCTATATAATTTAAGCCAGAAACCTTTCATTCGTCACACATTTTTATCATCTAGTTTTATATGGTAATTGATCAATCTCTCTAATATTATTATTTAATCATTTTATTTAAGGAAATGAACTTATCATTGTATTTAAAAATATTGACTAAAGAAAAAAATCATCATTGCTATTTAAATCTATTCTTTCTATCTTTTATCTATCTATCTATATCTTTTATATAATTTAAGCCAAAACTCTTTCATTCGTTGCACATTTTATCATATAGTTTTGTATTGTAATTTATCAATCTCTCTTATATTAATATTTGATCATTTTATTTAAGGAAATAAACTTATCATTGCATTTAAGAATATTGACTAAAGAAAAGAATCATTATTGCTATTTATTCTATATCTATCTATATAATTTAAGATAGAACTCTTTCATTCGTTGCACATTCTTATCGTATATCTCTATATGGTAATTTATCAATCTCTCTAATATTATTATTTGATCATTTTATTTAAGGAAATTGACTTACCATTGCTGTAAATCTCCGAAATTTTTGGATTTAAATTATAGTTTAAAATCTAATCGGAAGTCAACCAGATTTTCCAAAGTCAACAAAACCCTAGTTTACCGTAAGTGCTTAAGTCGGCATTGCCATTTTCTCTAGCCCTAGAAAACAAAGTGGGAATAATTAGCTATAATGGTTCGTAATAGCTATAGGTTACGTAAAAATATCAGTTTTGCAAAATTCAAGTGTCCTTAGAACCCTATCGGACACAGTTCTCGAAAAACGTGTTCCGAGCTCAAAATAGGAAAAATATTCCGAATATATCGTTAGACTCGTAAAAATATAAGATTTCCAAAAATATCAATTTCGTAATTTTTCGGTAGCTAAAAATATCAGATATCGCATTTATACTCGTATTTTCTTACTACCGGCATTAAATTGTCATGTCTACTTTTACATTATACTATTTTCTACTATTCTACACTATTGTTCTATCTCTACTTTTTCTTACAACCTATTCTTACAATCCATACACCTATTTCTGACACATTTTCATTTCCAACACAATTTCACATCTTTCATTTCTTACTTTTAATTAACAAAATAACAAAAAAATAAATTTTTCCTCCCCCATTACATCAAAGTAGCGTCGTCCCTTTCTTTTTCTTTCTCATTTGTTTTGTTTTTCATTTATTTAATTAACACAATTTATTTCCCACATTTTCCTATAAATACCCCCTCATACCTTCACTTCTTTCACACCACTTCTTTACTAAAGTTACTCTCTCAAAATCTCTCAAGAATTCTCTCCAAGAAGTCTTCTTCTTCTTTCTTTTAGGTAATATGCCTTCAAGAAATTCCTATGTCCATACTTAGTATGAACTTAGTGTGTGTTTTCTAAAACCATGAAGGTTAAGAAAGCAACAATAGGTTCATACTTTGTTTTTGTTCATAATTTCAACTCCTTTATGTTCTTTTATGTTCATTACTATCTAATATATCTATATAGCTATCTATAATATTTAGAGCATATAAGCTTATTGTCTTGCAATTTATTTACTTCCTTACAATTTATTTAATTTCAAGTTGTTCTTAAGACTAGTCTTTCTAGTCTTAGACTTGTCCTCATCAAGTCAAAACTTTTCTTTTCTTTTCGGGACTAGTTTTTTCTTAGTCCCGGGGTACCTTGATGAAGCTAAGGTAGCCATTCCTAAGCCTTGATATTATATGTGGCGGACTGCTACGTTTAGAGTACCCTTCAGGGCGTGACAGTTTATGTTGGTATCAGAGCAACAGGTTTATAAGAATAAAGGTAATAGGAATGAATCCATAATAGAAAAAGATAGATATGATTATTAAGGAAGGACTTAGATAAGTTAGACAAGTCTAGAAATTCCAAAAAAGGAAATGACCTCCTTTGTCTTTTATAGCTTACTCTTAGAGAAGTTAGAGTTAAGGCCAAATATTTGAACTTAAGAAATGATGAAACCCTTGTGGACTACCGGTTAAAAGTAGGAAGCCCATGTAAGGAGTTTGCCCTATTAGACTGACTTAGAAGTTTCTTACGGTATGGAATGGCTCACGTGCCATTACAACCACGCCCCTATGCTCCACAAAGCTACGTTCGTTTCCCGAAACGATAGATGTCCAGTTTTTCCGATTTTCGAATTTGGAATTCCATAGGCTGATTACATATCTATGCCCACAATGAGCTAGCAAATCACAGACGGGATAAGGATATTTCCAAGCCAGTCAAGATTTCGAATGGCCTGATAAGAACATCCCGAATCAAAAACGATCTCACATAAGAGACCTGACCAAGAATGAAGTGATGAAAGTATCCGATGAAGAGTGTGCGTCACAAACGGAGTTTGATCAACGGGAGCCAAGCATGTCTAGGAATCGACCCTCCCGCAAAGGAAAAAGAATGATGGTCCGAAGCTACTTGAAGCTGTTCGTAACTAAGAGGCCAAGGACGACTTCTAGACCCAACCACCATAATGCAACTCCCTCACCATGAAGAAAGATCGAAGAAGGAAGGCATGATCCACATGAGCAATCCCATGTGTCCAACAAGAATTTTGTAACCAAATTGACTTAGGAAATAGGATCGATCAGTAGTTTAATTTATGCTTTCGGAAAAGTGTTCAACATTTGTGGTATTTTGAATTTCTTTTGCAAGCCTTGATTTCCTTATGGGATTTCATTCCCTTTTATGCTTTTTAATTAAATGAAGTATTTTGCTTTAATAAGTTTCATCTCTTGATTTAGTTGCTTAAACTTCTCTTGTATGATATTTCTCTTTACATATTTATTTCCTTGCAAGCTCTCGGAATTTCCGTAACTTAATGTGTAAAAGACTTAATAATCTCGTATTTACGTAAACAATTAAAACAGCCGACCTAGAAGGGGACGACCGAGGATGAGGTAAGCATCAAATAACCCGCCTGAAGAAGTTGACCAACCAGAAGTACCCCCTGTGGCTCTTGCCCCAAATCCGCAAGGCGATCTCCAAGCCACTCTGGGTCAATTAACACAGCTTCTTAATGTGTTAGTTCAACAACAACAGAGGAATATGCCACCACAGGCACCAGCTCAAGCACCACCCCAGCAAGCACCTCAAGCATCTATACATGGACCAGCAGCACCTGATGCTCAATCGCATACAGCACCCTTGCCACCTCCGCCACCACCTCGACCATACAGAACTTCACTCCCAGATTTTATCAAAAGTAACCGTTACTTTGACGGAGCTTTTGGGAAACCAGATGAAGTTGAAGATTGGCTCATGAAGATAGAACGATCTTTTGCCGCTTATGAAGTTCCTCATCATCTTCGAATAAGCTATGGTACCTATATGTTAAGGTTTAATGCCCGCGTTTGGTGGGAGTCCAAGAGTAGGGAATTGCCGCCACTATCACCTGGGATATGTTTCGGAATGAATTTATGGAAAATTATTTCCCTGGAAGTTTAAGAGTAAGATATAGTGCGGATCTCTTGCACATATCCCAGAAAGGAAAATCCATAGAACAATATGAGACGGAATTCAGCCGACTCCTGTAGTATGCTCTGGATTCTTATAAGTATAGTGAGGAGCTGAAACGATAAGTGTTCCTGAATGGGTTAGATAAGGACTTAAGGATGCAGTTAGAAGAGTTTGACATCCGTACCTTCAGAGAATTGGTTGAAAGAGCAAGAATTATTGAAGGGGCCAAGAAAAGGAAAGCTGGGACTTCTGAGAAGAAAGTGCATGTGTTTGGAAGGAAATTTCAACCAGGAACAAGCTCCAATTTCCCTTCTAAGAGGTTTAAACCAATTAGTCACCTTAAGGGAAATTTCGGTGGACAAAAGGATAATTCCATGGCAGTAGTAAGTTATTGGAAATGCAAAGGAGCACATTACCTGATGTGCTATAATTAGTATTAGATTTTTAGAGCATCTTATCCAGCAAGCGTACTGGGCCTTATTTTGTAATATAGCATGAGTCAAGTGTCGATCCCACGGAGATCTATTAACTACCAGACAGTTATCAACTAATACTAATATCTAGGCAATTGATTTTTCAAATGATTAGATTAAGATTAAACTAAATTATCTAATTAATTATCTATATGAATGCAATGAGCTTTTGAAGAGAGTGATATATTAGAAAAATGTGGGAAGGAGCAGAATTCACTTTAAACTATTGCCAATCAACTTGAATTTATGTTATAATGATAATTAGATTCATGGATATTCATAAGAAATTGTCAAGATTTAAAAACAGAATTTAAAAACCTTTTAAACCACAAAAACAATTCAATAACTTCCGTAAATAAATTATTAGTGGAATCAAAATTACAATTATAAACCTTCCGATTCTATAATTGACTAATACTTTATATTAACATCCCCTAATTCCTTAGTGAGAAATTAATATAAAACATTGCATTAATATTCATGGACAATTTCTAAATTAGATTAAACTCCGCCGCTTCTGCAATTGCAATTTAATCTCAATTTATGAATTCATATGAACCCTAATTTCCCTTCCAGGTTATCAGAATTCTTATACACCAAAGATATGATGAATAATCAGAACTCAATATGAATATTTCATGATTCTAACTATCTTATAACATGGTTTCAAAGATCATTTTAGCATGTTTAAAGTTTCATCAACTTCCCACAAAAAGAATTTAGCTACTCATGGATGATGATTCAAAAATCAGATAAGAAATTGCAAATGATTTCATTATGATCAGAATACTCAGATATAAGAATTGCATAAAAGGAAAAAGATCTGATATCACCAATTCAAAATATCAAAGCTTCACTTGCAAATTCTTGAACAACTTCAATTTCTCTTCAAAAATCTCTATGGAATGCTTAATTCTAATCTATGTATTGTAATGTAATTTAGAGCTACTTGGGTTGATACTGAAAGTGAGGAGAAGACCCCCTATTTATAGGAAAAATTTCGTGCAGGACATTAAATGAAATTTGCTATTTCACTTCGTACGCCGACAGTTATGGATCCTACGCCGGCGGCTTACAGGCGGCGTATCTTCAATTTCTCCCTTGCGCAGGCAGTGTACTGGCAGCCTTCAATATCGGTTACACTTGTAGGCCGCTTCTACGCTGGCGGCTTAGATGTAGATCTAGCCGGCGTATGTGATCAGAAATGAAGTGTTGCGCTGATTTATAACGAACATCGTCCCAAAGCCGGCGGCTTATACACCGACGTAGGAACTCCAACAGATTTGTTGCTTCAATTTCTTCCAAGCGTTTGATATCTTTATGTCTCTTCAATTCTTTGACCTACACTGCCCCAACGCCGGCGGCTTTGGAGTCACGTATGCTGTAACTCCTTGTGCGCTGGTGACTTTCCAATTCTGAGCTGCCGGCCTTCAAGTATGCTGGCTTCTTCATCTTCTACGCCGGCAGCTTTGAGGCGACTTTCAGTGTGGTTGGAACTTATGCTCGGCAAAGCTGGCTGTACTGGTAACGGCCTTGGTTGTAAGCCGCCTAAACGCCGGCGGCTTTGAATGTTGAAATTTCGGCCTTGACTTCAATTTTTCCTATTTTTGATTCAAAGTCTCTTGTTTTGATTTCTTAGTCCAAATTAGTCCTGAAACATGAATTTTAATCAAAACAAAATCCATTCTAGCTCTTATGAATACCAACAAGTTGTATAAAATATGATCTTATCATTACCCGAAGAGATGCGCCCTTCTCAGAACAAATGTTATTTCTGTGGTGACCTGAGCCATAAGATTCTGGATTAACCAAAGAAAGCTTCTACGACTTGTTTCGTATGCAAGCAAACGGGACATTTTGCCAACAAGTGTCCCCAAAGAAATCTCACAACAAATCGACCTGTTGGATCTTCAGGAGGAATTGCACCAACAAAGAGTGGGAATGGAAGCGGAAGTCGCTCAGCATCATCTATGCATGGGATGAGAATTTGCAACCTTGAAGGGCAATGGATTTGTGAGGAGGATGCCGAAGAAGGAGTAGAGTTGGCTTCCCTGGACCATGGAGAGGAGTATGACTATAGCTTGGTTACAGGTTAGCCTCAACCTTTAAAATATCTGTTTGTTTTGATATCTGTTGAGTATAAAGTTATGATGTATGTTGGAAATAATAGATGTCTAGGGAACCTTATAAAGACAATAAGAATAGTAACACGCGCGTCTTGAACACAGGAACCATACAAATAGGGGACCTAACCGCTTATACCCTCTTCGATACCGGTGCAATGCATTCCTTTATTACCGCTAGTATAGCCTTGAAGATCGGTTTACCTATCACCATAACCCCAACAAGTTTTTGTATAAAAACCCCCACCGGTAGTGTGGTAACTACCAAAGAAGTAATAAGGAATTGCTCCATGAGGATACAAGGCCATGAGGCAACTACCGATCTTATAATAATAGAAATCAGCAAGTACGAAGTAATTCTCAGAATGAGTTGGTTGTCCATGGTGGAAGCAAAGGTAGATTGTAGAAATAAAAAGGTGGAATTCAAGGGACAAGACGGGAAGAAAACTACGTTTTTGGGAGAATCCGTAACTTCTAAAAGTTTGGAGTTAAGTTCGTTTGAGCTAATTGAAGAAGTTGAGCAAGGAGTTTAAAGTTATATGGGAAGTATGGAAGAGGATAGGGAGAGACCCAACATCGACAACATCCCCATCGTTAATGAGTTCTCCGATGTTTTTAGAAGAATTGCCCGGGTTACCCCCAAAACGAGAAATCGATTTTGAGATCGATTTGATGCCAAAAACAGAACCTATATCCAAGGCACCATACCGAATGGCACCCATTGAGCTCAAGGAACTTAAGAAGCAATTACAATAATTGCTTGACCAAGGATTCGTTAGACCAAGTGTCTCACCTTGGGGAGCTTCGGTATTATTCGTAAAGAAGAAGGATGGATCGATGAGGTTGTGTATTGATTATCAAGAACTCAATAAGATCATTATAAAGAATAAGTATCCATTGCCAAGGATTGACGATCTCTTTGACCAACTACAAGGAGCAAGTGTAGTCTCACGCATTGATTTTGAGATCAGGATACCACCAGCTGAGGATTAAACCAGAGGATGTGTCAAAGACCACTTTTAGAACTCGATATGGACACTATGAGTTCATGGTTATGCCATTTGGGTTGACTAATGCACCAGCTGCTTTCATGGACTTGATGAATCGGGTGTATAAGCTGCTCTTGGATAAATGCATGATTGTCTTCATTGATGACATTTTGGTCTACTCTAAAACACGGAAGCAACACAAAGAACATCTAAGAATGGCATTACAGACCTTAAGGGAGCATAAGTTATATGACAAACTATCCAAGTGTGACTTTTGGTTGGACTAAATATCTTTTCTAGGACATGTTATCCCAGGGAAAGGAATATTAGCAGATCCTGAAAAGATTAAGGCTGTAATGGAATGGAAACAACCAAGAACGGTGACTGAGATTAGAAGTTTTCTTGGATTAGCTAGCTATTATAGGAAGTTCGTGCAAGATTTCTCAAAAATAGCTAAGCCACTAACTCAGTTGACCTAGAAGAATGAAAGGTTTATTTGGAATGAGAAGAGAGAACAAAGTTTCCAAGAGTTAAAGCAACGGTTGGTAACTGCTCCAATTTTAACCTTACCTAATCCAGAAAAGCCATATACCGTCCATAGTGATGTGTCAAGAAATGGCTTAGGATGCGTGCTTATGCAAAAAGGGAAGGTAATTGCTTATGCTTCACGACAGTTGAGGCCGCATGAACAAAATTACCCGACACATGATCTTGAGTTAGCCGTAGTTGTCTTCGCTCTCAAGCACTGGAGGCACTACCTATATGGACAGAGATGCGAGATTTATACGGACCATAAGAGCCTCAAGTATTTGTTTACACAAAAGGAATTGAATATGAGGCAAAGAAAATGGTTGGAGTTGATCAAAGACTATGACCTTGGAATAAACTATTGCCCTGGAAGAGTGAATGCGGTAGTAGATGCTTTGAGTTGGAAGAACCACGGAGAAGTTGCAGGCATGCTCACAACTCAAAAAGAACTTATAAAGGAATTCGAGAGATTGAGCATCGAATTTGTGGGACAAAGTGCGGAAATAGAATTTCCCATTTGGTAATGGAGCCAACCCTGATAGATAGAATCGAAGAATCTCAATGATATGATGAAGTCATACAAAAGTTAAAAAGTGAGATAGAAAGAGGAAGGTATGATGATTTTGAGATAGATAAGGAGGATGTAGTAAGGATGAAGGGAAGATTATGTGTACCGAATGATGAAGAGATGAAAAAGGAAATACTGAATGAGGCACATAACTCAAGATATACCGTGCATCTCGATGGTACCAAGATGTACCAGGACCTTAAAGTCGTTTTTGGTGGAATGGTATGAAAAAGGACGTAGCTGAATTCGTAATGAATTGTCCCGTATGTCAACAAGTAAAGATTGAACACCAAAGGCCAGGAGGACTTTTGAAACCATTGGCCATACCAGAATGGAAATGGGACCAAATTACAATGGATTTCGTATGTGGATTGACCCGAACATCAGCCGGATATGATGCTATATGGGTAATTGTGGATCGACTTACCAAGTCAGCACACTTCATCCCCATCAACATGACCTACTCAATGAAGAAGTTGGCCCGGCTATATGTAAAGGAGATTGTGAGACTGCATGGAGTTCCAGCAGGAATTGTATCGGATCGAGACCCCCGATTCGTGTCAAAATTCTGGATGAGTCTTCAGAAGTGTATGGGAACTAAGTTACATTTCAGTACAGCTTATCATCCACAAACTGATGGACAATCAGAGCGAACTATCCAGACATTGGAAGACATGTTGAGAGCTTGTGTTATGGAATTCAAAGGAAGCTGGGAAGCACATCTACCTTTGGTAGAGTTTGCTTACAACAACAGCTATCATTCAACAATTAAGATGCCACCGTACGAAGCTTTGTATGGAAGAAGGTATAGATCACCTCTATTTTAGGATGATGTGGAGAAGTTAACAATTGGACCAGATCTCATTCAAGACGCCTCAGATAAAGTCAGGATTATTCAGCAAAGGATGAAAGAGGCTCAAGATAGACAGAATAGTTGGGCAGATAAAAAACGGCGAATCCTTGAGTTTAACGTTGATGATCATGTGTACCTAAAAGTGAATCCGATAAAGAGTATTTATCGTGTATGGGCTCAAGAAAAGCTAAGCCCAAGGTATATCGGACCTTTTGAAATCCTCGAACGAGTAGGAGATTTGGCTTATCGCTTGGCGTTACCACCAAACCTGTCGGGAGTACATAATGTCTTCCATGTCCCAGTACTAAGAAAGCATATCCTTGACCCTGATCGAATTATGGACCTTGAAACAGTCAGGATGAAAAAGAACTTGACTTATGAGGAGCACCCAGTTCAAATTCTGGAATAAAAGGTTCAAAAGCTAAGAAACAAGGAAATCCGATATGTCAAGGTGTTATGGAGGAATCATTCACAAGAAGAGGCTACTTGGGAAGGCAAGGATAAGATCTAAAAGAAATACCCAAATCTCTTTGAAGATTCAGGTACGAATTTCAAGTTTTGAGGGCAAAACTTTCTTTAAGGAGGGGAGGTTGTAAATCCCCGAAATTTTTGGATTCGAATTATAGTTTAAAACCTAATTGGAAGTCAACCGGATTTTCCAAAGTCAACAAAACCCTAGTTTACCGTAATCGCTTAAATCCGGCATTGCCGTTTTCTCAAGCCCTAGAAAACGAATTGGGAATAATTAGCTATAATGGTTCGTAATAGCTATAGGTTACGTAAAAATATCAGTTTTGCAAAATTCAAGTGTCCTTAGAACCCTATCGGACACAGTTCTCGAAAAACGTGTTCCGGAGCTCTGAAAAGGAAAAATATTCCGAATACACCGTTAGACTCGTAAAAATATAAGATTTCCAAAAATATCAATTTCGTAAATTTTCGGTAGCTAAAAATATCAGATATCGCATTTATACTCGTATTTTCTTACTACCGGCATTAAATTGTCATGTCTACTTTTACATTATACTATTTTCTACTATTCTACACTATTCATCTATCTCTACTTTTTCTTACAACCTATTCTTACAACCCATGCACCTATTTCATATACATTTTCATTTCCAATACAATTTCACATCTTTCATTTCTTACTTTTAATTAACAAAATAACAAAAAAATAAATTTTTCCTCCCCTATTATATCAAAGTAGTGCCGTTCCCTTCTTTTTCTTTCTTATTTGTTTTGTTTTTCATTTATTTAATTAACACAATTTATCTCCTACATTTTCCTATAAATACCCCCTCATACCTTCACTTCTTTCACACCACTTCTTTACTAAAGTTACTCTCTCAAAATCTCTCAAGAATTCTCTCCAAGAAGTCTCTTGCAAGAAGTCTTCTTCTTCTTTCTTTTAGGTAATATGCCTTCAAGAAATTCCTATGTTCATTTACTTAGTATAAACTTAGTGTGTGTTTTCTAAAACCATGAAGGTTAAGAAAGCAACAATAGGTTCATACTTTGTTTTTGTTCATAATTTCAACTCCTTTATGTTCTTTTATGTTTATTACTATCTAATATATTTATATAGCTATCTATAATATTTAGAGCATATAAGCTCATTCTCTTGCAATTTATTTACCTTTCATGCAATTTATTAATTTCAAGTTGTTCTTAAGACTAGTCTTTCTAGTCTTAGACTTGCTCATCAAGTCAAAACTTTTCTTTTCTTTTCGAGACTAGTTTTTCTTAGTCCTGGGGTACCTTGATGAAGCTAAGGTAGCCATTCCTAAGCCTTGATATTATATATGGCGGACTGTCACGTTTAGGGTACCCTTCGGGGCGTGACAATTGCATTTAAGAATATTGACTAAAGGAAAGAATCATCATTGTTTTTTAAATATATTCTTTCTATCTTCTATATAATTTAAGCCAAAACTCTTTCATTTGTTACATATTTTTATCACATAGTTTTATATGGTAATTTATCAATCTGTAAACCCCTGAAAATTTCGTAATTCATAAAAAATAATCCTAAAAGTCTAATATTAAAAATTTAAATCCCAAAAATCGACTCAAGTTAAAACCAATTTCTAAATCAAGTCAAACACAAGAATTCTTAGTCTTGAGAAAACGAGAACCCTTGAAACAAAATATAAAATCCAACTATTGGTTGAATCAACATCCGTACGCCAACCAAATCATCTACCCGATTCCTAAAACGTAAATCAAAATGATATATCCAAATACCGCTTAACAAATAAATGATAAGATCTTAAATCCTTCGGTAAATTTCAGAATCAGAAATTTCAATTTTACCAAAAGTCAAACTGAGTCAACTCATAACCCTAGACTCGGTTAAATGATCCCGAGAACTAAAAATTATTAAATAATCACAAATAAAATAAGATAAAACCATATATATCGAGATAAAAATATAAAACGGTCAAAACTCGAAAAATTTTATGATTTTATGAATAACTCAACAAAACTGGAAGTCAAACCGGAACTCTAAAAGTTAACAAAGCTTATAACAAACCCTAGTGTTTAAGATCCGGCAATCCCGTATTCTTAAACCCTAGAAAACGAAATTAAGTTAATGGCTTAAAATGGTTCGTAATAATATAAGGTAGCATAAAAATATCAGATTCATGAATTTCGAGTGTCCTTCGGACTCAAACGGGATCAGTTCTCGAAAAGCATGTCCCGAAGCTCGGAATATTAAAAATATTTCATTAACACCAATAGACTCATAAAAATATAAGGTTTTTAAAAATACCAGTTTTAGAATTTTTTGATAGCTAAAAATTATAGATATCGCAGTATTACGCATATTTTTATTACTACCGGTACTTTAATTATCTAGTCTACTATTCATAGTACTTTTCTACTATTCATTACTATTTCACTATGTCTACTTTTTCTTACACCTATTTCTTACTACCTATATACCTATTTCTTACTTTTTATATTTCCAATACAACTTTATTCACATCACACTTTACACATTACTTCTTTTATTACAAAACAAATAAAACAAATCAATTTCTTCCCCTCTACTAAAGCAAACCGGCACCTCTCTCTCTCCACCCATCACAATTTATTTTCTTTTCCATTTTATTTAATTACATCTAATTTTCACTCCAAAATTCTATAAATATCCCATTCTTCCTTCATTCTTTCACACAATTCATTTCACTACCAAAACTCTCTTAAAATCTCTCAACAAATCCTCTCTTCAAGAATTCTCCCTACCAAAACTCTCTTAAACCAATTCCTTACGAAAATCATTCCTTATACATAAACTATCTACCGCATATCACTACTCACATAATACCCCTTTCATCTACCATCTTCATACCACATAAATACTTTAGGTAAAGATTTCTTCCAACCATTTATTTTCTCATGTCATGTAACTTAACATGACTATGGTGTTGTTTTGAAACTCATATGAGTAGTAAAAGCAACAACATGTTCATATTTTGTTCTTGTACATAAACTTCCTATTTTATCATTTTATGTTGATTTTATTGTTGTTATAATGCTAATTCGATGTTCATATATAACTAATATATTTATATATATATAATCTTTAGAGCATATAAGCTCACTTGTTATTTATTTAATTTCATGCTTTGCAGTTTATTTATTTCATGCTATTTCTTTAAAACTAGTCTTTCTAGTCTTAGACTTGACCATATCAAGTCAAAACAATTTTTTATTAATTTTCTTTAATCTTTTGGGAGTAGTCCATTCTTAGTCCCGGGATGCCTTGATAAAGCTAAGGCTCCCAATACTTGACCGAGATATCTTGATGAAGCTAAGGTTCCCAATACTTGATATTTTACTTTCTTGCTTATTATTTGTTTCTAGTATTTTCTTATGTTTTTATTATTTTACATGCTCATAATACTTGCATCTACATAATGATATTGTCTCAACTAATTTGAAATTAGAATTTTACTTTACGAAAGGAACTTAAAACCAAATTTTCTATTATGTGATTTGTCACAAAATAATGAAGTTATTATCAACAACATAAAAATAAAGTAATACAAGTTTTCTCTCAAGTTTTCCTCAAATAACAAAGATAACTTTACCAAAGAAACATAAGGAATAAACATTTTCTTTGTATATTATGGTAACCTAAGTTTTAGTAAAATAATTTGTTAATATTCAAAGTTTTTACAAAAAGCTTAAGATTTAAACTCTTTTTCACTCCATAAGAAAGCTAAGAAACAAACTAGTTTTCAAAGTTAAGATGAATTCAACAAAGTTATAAACCCACTTAGGAAAATAATGATTTTCAAGCTTCTAAAAAAGAAAACTTATTATCAAGGAATATGAATAGGGTAAGATTAAAAACAAAGGATTTTATTAATAAAGAGGATTCTTTCCAAAAGAAATAAAAGAACAAGTTTTAGAAAACAAAAACTTATATAATAAATATAAGAAGACAAGACTTAATCTCTAAAACCATTCCAAATACAAATTCATAAAAGAGTTTTCAACAACTTAATACACTTTTGATAAATTTAATCTTTTATCACTAGAAGTAAAATTTATGCAAGACTAAAGGTTAAAGAAAAATTTACTTGTTTTTGGAAAAGGAATGAAGAAAATAAAATAAGAATATACCCACTTATAATAACCTATGATAATATAAAGTTTCTTCAAAAGAGTTGAAAAGAAATTGTCAAAGTTAAGGTTTTAACAACTCAAAATGAATTGTTGTATGAAATAAATTGTTAAGACACTACCATTAGAAATTTTGCATATAAAGTGAGCTTATATATATACTCAAAGTATTTATCAATTATATATATATATATATATATATCTATATTTTTTTTACTAAAGGATTTTTTAATGAAATTGAGTTAGAAAATGGATTTGCAAAAGTTTATAAATATTCATTTTAAATCTGTACCCAACGTTTTCGGAACCCCAATGACCTCACATGACAAAGATAACCTTAGAAATGGGTAGATCTTTTCGAATAGGTAGAAAACAGTATATTATATACGAAATTCCGAGTTAAAATGAGCAAGTTATGGCCATTTTAAATTGGAATTTCATGCTATACGAATTTGACGGACATAGTGAAATAGAATTAGAAAGTTCAAGTAGAATTTCTATGAAATACTTATCCCGGCTATTTCTTTTATCTAGGTGACGAAAGATATGAGATTACTCTTCCTGAGGATTACTACGACTAAGAAGATCGCGAAATGGACGAGTGAGTTATTCCTCTTAAATTCGTTACCTTGCTTGTGCTTGTAAAGTAGTAGCATTAGTATACTAAGAGAAGATAAAAATTGATATATTTGGGGATTTCGGGATTATGAGTATTTATATGATTCTGTATTTATGCGTGAAATGAGAATTAAGAATATCGCAACTTCAAACTATTTGTTTAAATAATTTTGTTTACTTGCTATGACTACTTATTAATTGCTAAATTGATTGATCACCCCCTAATAAAACTTAATAAGGTTTGGCTTAAGAAAAATGAAACACTTACACATAGCATCCATCGATTCACATCTTTTTTGGAAGGCTGCTACTCCTACGCGTAGAGTTGGATTGGTTGTGATCGTGCGGTGACATGGGCAATGTTCCTTCTTGGAGAATCCAAATCACTTGGGGAAAGCAACTCTAGGTTCGAAGCCGAGCTAACCGAATGCTGTGGGTGGGGACCTGGGGACTAACAGTAGAAGATTGAGGAGCTTCAACCCCGATTCCCTAACCTTTGATACGGAGGGGTAAATCCATTCTATATATGGTTTCCAGATAACTATATATATTTACGTAATCACGTGATTGTTGCATTGTATGCATAGCATATGTGTGAAAATCTAAATGAACTTGTTTGAAAATATGGTGTGAATGAAAATGAATATCTCACTAAGCTAGTTGTAGCTTATATCCCTATAGATTTTGTTGAAACAGGTCTACCCGTGGCTTAAATTGAGGATCATGACATTAAGGAAGTCATGGAAGGATGTTAAGCTTCTATGAAGGAAATGGAATCATAAGATGAAGTAATTTTATAAGGTTCTTTATATGTAATGACTTATATGATTAGTGATGCATATTTATTTGAAGACAATAGAGGGATATGCCCCTAAGAATTGTAATTTAATATGTTTATATCTTATGATAAGTATTCTCTTTGCCTTGTTACTTATTTATTATCAATATAAATTGCACTACTCTAAAGTGTTCCCTTGGTTGTGATGTACGCCTTATACATGATATGGAAGCTTTTGCGTGACTGAGATAGTCATTCCTAGGCTTTAATATTGTGTACGGCGGACTGCCACGTTTAGGGTACCCCTCGGGCATGACACAATCTCTCTGATATTGTTATTTGATCATTTTATTTGAGGAAATAAACTTGTCATTGCATTTAAGAATATTAACTAAAGGAAAAAATCATTATTGCTATTTAATCTATATCTATCTATATATCTTCTATATAATTTAAGCTAGAATTCTTTCATTCGTTGCACATTTTTATCATATAGTTTTATATGGTAATTTGTCAATCTTTCTGATAATATTATATGATCATTTTATTTAAGGAAATAAACTCATTATTACTGTCACGCCCCGAAGGGTACCTTAAACGTGGTAGTCTGCCGTACACAATATTAAAACCTAAGAATGACCACCTCAGTCACGCGAAGGCTTCCATACTATGTACAAGGCGTCTAACACATAAAGGAGACACATTGGAATGATACATTTTATGTTGATACAATTAAGTAACAATGTAAAGGAAATACAATCCACTATACTCCAAGTACAAAACCTTATACTTCAAAATACAACTCATCAAACTTCAACTACATTCATCCCAAGACTTCACTACATAAAGCTATTACAGAGCAAATCGTAAAGCTTAGCCAAAAACTTCAAGCACTCTTATATCTTGCCGAAATCCCGAAATCATTCTCGGCTTCAACCAACTCAGTCCCCACTTAGCATTCTTGGAATAACCTGCTCATTTAAACATCTATTGGGGTATAAGCTACACTAGCTTAGTGAGATTCATTTCCGCAATAATATACTCAATTGTAAAATATACAAACAAGTTTATTTAAACAATCATATGAATGCACAAGCACGTGAACATACAAGCATATGACTTTCCGGTAGCCATATGTGAATGGATTTACGCCCTCCATTCGGGGTTTGGGGTGGTCCATAAACATGCGACCACAATTCCAATATTTTCTCTTGTGGTTTATAGTGTCTACTCCACTGCCCATTAACATAAGCGACCTCATAGGCCCTTGATGTTAACGAAGGTGGTCCTCCACCTGTTTATATGTATTGGTTTATAGTGTCTACTCCACTGCCCGTTAACTTAAGTGACCCTGCAGATCCTTAATGTTAACGAAGACCCGCTGCCTCCCGATCATACTTTTGTTCCCACCAAAAGCATTCTCGTAATGCAATGTGACTCACTAATGATATGCATGTACAATTTATTTATAGAATCGTAGCAAGTTCATTATGTAATTTAAGAGCGATCATAGAGCATTTCAAACAATCCAAGTCTATACTAACTCATATAATATTATTTCAACAAGTCTCCTCTCGATATACTTATCATTCATTCAATAGGAAAAGTTCATTTCTCATCAACAATTTTATCTTTACCTAAGTCTAGTGCTACTACAATTACAAGCACACTCAATGACCATAATTACTTAGGAAATGAACTCACTCGGCCATTGGATCACCGGTCTTCTAGTAATAATAATCCGGTGGTAGGGAATCGTTGAACTCGGGATCACCTAAAAAGGAAAGAAATACTATAATAAGTATTTCAACTCAAATTAATCCAGTGACTTCATACAAACTATCAAATTCGTAATTCGCGTCCTAAGCGAAAATTCCAACTTAAAACAACCATAAATTGGTCATTTTAACTCGGAATCTCGCAAATTTTATATCGATTTCTATCTACTTCGGAAGAGCTTTCTAAATATGAAGTTTAAATCAAGTTTTGAAAATATATAAGCCTCGAAAATGAGGGATCAGA
Source organism: Combretum micranthum (assembly GCA_024138025.1). NCBI lineage: Eukaryota > Viridiplantae > Streptophyta > Magnoliopsida > Myrtales > Combretaceae > Combretum > Combretum micranthum. Next base: position 214,924 of record JAMXBD010001862.1, read on the forward strand.
TCTGTACAGCGGTGTTATTGATTCCGAAAATGCGGTTTTCATGAATGCACTTGAGATTCCTAAGTACAAAATGAAACTAAATGCCATGGTAATGATTTTCCCTATCATGAATGTCATGATATGAACTCTAATGAGCCTAAGTTCTTATAACTTTTTAGACTTAAAGAATTTAAATAAACTTTTTCCTAGAAAATCATTTCATGCTATTGTTTAACAAGTAAGTTTACTACACTTGGTCACACTTACTTATTATAAGGATTTTCTTTAGGAAAACTTCACTTTGTTTAAAGAAATTTTGACCCTTATATTAGTTATATCCTAAGGCCTTTATTTCTTTAATAAAATCTTCATTTGTAAACTTTTAAGTGGGTCTTACACTAAGGTGGTTACAAAAATCCGAATTTAGAAAATTTCTTTTTCAAGTTGATTCTTTTAAGAAAAATGCATTTTATACTTAGAACTTTAAGTATTTGTTTTACCTATACCCTAAGGACTTTGTTTATTTAAGAAAATATCATTTTTGAAGTTGGAAAACTAGTGTTTTCTAATCATCTATCCATTATTACGAATTTGGTTTTCAAGACTTTTAACTCAAAACTTCTATTGGACTTCATCTCTTGTTTTAAATATTTTCTTTAGTAAGAACTCATTTAAAATTATGAAAAATGTTACCAAACGTTATCTATCACCTATAGGCTTCGTTTTTCTTGTAAAACACATGTTTAGAAGTTGGTAAAAGGGTTTTTAGGCTAGGGTTCCCAAGTCATCCGAATTTACACTAACTCATTTCTTGAAAAGTGTTTTCCTTTTTGGTTTTGTTAACTCATTTATCTATAGATCTATGCACTAGGAAGGTTATTTACTAAGGACAAAAACATTAAAGACCATTAATGCACATAAACTCAAAATAAAGATGAGATATTAAATGTCTACATGAATATGAGTAGTAAAATGATAGATCTACTATATCAAGTGCTTAAATAGGTTTTGAAAACATAAAAACTACATTTTTATAAAAGATCTTTTGTTCAAAACACTTTTTGATGAAAAATCATAAAGCTTATGCCTTGAAAGCTCCTTGAAATACAAGATCTACTAGAGATGGTTTGGTACTCTTGTTTTGATATTTCCTTGTCCCTATCAAGAGATCATGGGAACATTTAGTTGGAATATCCAAGAATAACCCAGCCATTATAAAGATCTATGAGTAGAAGGAGTAAAAGCTCATTTACTTAAAGTAAAATAGGAGATGAATGAAGGATAGAAGAAAGTTGTGTGTGTGTGTGTATGAGCATGGAGGCTCACGGCATGGGGGTGGTGAGGGAGAGCAAAAGAGAGTGTTTTACCTTTTAGAAAGTTTGAAAATGAAAGAATGAAGTGAGAGAAAGAAAAGGTAGCTTATATATTAAATAGAATTAGGTTAAATGGGACTAAAATAATTTATAAAAAAATTGCACAATGGAGCTTGTTGGGGAGGGTTTCACGCCAACCAATGCATGAGGGGGAAGGAAAGAATTGATTTTTGATTGATTTGTCTTGATAGCTTGCACATCAAATGTCATAAATTATAGTAATAATTAAGGGACAAAAAGTCTTTGGAAAGGAAGTGATTGAGTGATGGTAAGTGTTGCAAATATAGGATTTACAAATAGGTAGTAATAGGTTGTACTTGTGAACAGTAGTGAATAGTAATCAAGACAACTTAATTACCGGTAGTAAGAAAAATACGAATAAAAAAGGCTATAACTGTATTTTTCATAAGCCAGAAAATTATGAAATTTATATTTTTGAAATCCTTATTTTATTTTGATTCAAATGAGTATTCACAAGTAAATTTTTGAAATTCTAATTCCGGGGCATGCTTTTCTATAATGGGTGTTGGGATGACCCGGAATTGAAATTTTCTTAAAATTTGATCTTTTCTTGTTTCAATATATAATCAAGAACTATATTCAAAATTAATTTTTCTTATAAAAGCTTCTTAGTTGGAAACCGAGGAAAAGCCGGAATTAGGGTTCCTAGGTCTTTCTCATAACGCTTTGTACTAAACCAGTTTAGGGTTTCATTTTTCGGTATCCGAAGTTTACTCGATTACTAGAAAACCCAGGGTATACATTATAAAAGTAATAAAATTGTGTAATGAAATAAAATGAATAGTACAAAAGACTAATCAATTACCGGTAGAAATGAAAATACGATAAAAAGGTTATAACTGTAACTTTTATAACCTAAAAAATTACATAACTGATATATTTAGAAATCTTATAAAATTACGAGTCTAACGGTACTAATGGTATATTTTTTATATCTCGAGCCCTAGGACACGCTTTTCAAAGTCTATATCTGAACGAGTTCGAGATAGGTCAAAAATTCACCAATCTGATATTTGTGAACAAACTTATATTACTACGAGCTATTCTACTTATTTAAACTACCTCTCGGCCTCTAGAGTTAGGGGCGCTAGATTGCACACTATTGTATTCCGGTTAAGGTTTCCGGGTGATTTTCCGGTTTAGACCTTTGCTAATTTGGAAACTGATATTTATGTTTAACTCTTAATGTTTTCGGAATTCTTTAATCGGCTTTCATTTCCGAAAGTTAATCATTATTTACTTTTTAATAATTTGTTTTTGGGCTTTATATTACCCGTTTTTATAAGTCGGAGTTAAATATGAAATTTTTCGTACATCGTGGTTTTGAATTTGAAGACCACTGAGTTCTTATATTATTGTTTAAAAATTTTCATTTTCTCAAGATTGAGAAGTTTCTGAATTCGTTCATGATTTAGGACTTGTCAAAATTCGGTTTTAATTTGGAGTAATTTTTAAGGTTTATTTTCGAAGTTCATTTTGAAATTATTTATTGAAATTTTTCGGGGCTTATAATTATATTTAAGAATACTAACTAAAGAAGAGAATCATCATTGCAGTTTAAATCTATAAGCCCTCGAATTTTTCGAATTTGGTTTTGGAACACCAAATCGAAACCCTAAAATTTGATCCTAGTTGAAACTGAACTTTAAACAATTCCGATCACAGGATTTTATAAGAGAATTTTCAAAAACAAAAATATAAAGTTCAATGATCATTCGATTTGTAAACCCGGACATGAGAAGATCCACCTATCCGATTCCGAATATAAACCCCTCAATTTCTAGGGTAAAATTGCATTAAACCCTAACCCTAGTCAAACCAAAGTTCCAAAAGTCAACAAAGGTCAAGACAATCAAATAATTTCAACTCTGGCAATCCCGCGTTCTCAAGCCCTAAAAAACGAAATTAAGTTAATGGCTTAAAATAGTTCATAATAATATAGGATAACATAAAAATATCATATTCGTGAATTTTGAGTGTCCTTCGGACTCAAACGGGATCAGTTCTCAAAAAGCGTGTCCCAAAGCTCGGAATAATAAAAATATTCTGATAACACCAAAAGACTTGTAATTAAATAAGGATTTCAAAAATATCAGTTTTAGAATTTTTCGGTAACTAAAAATAACAGATATAGCTTGTTTAAGCGTATTTTTATTACTACCGGTATTTTATATGTCTAGTCTACTATTCATAGTACTATTCCTACTATTCATTATTATTTCACTATCTCTACTTTTTCTTACACCTATTTCTTGCTACCTACATACCTATTTTCTTACTTTTCACATTACCAATACAACTTTATTCACATTAAACTTTATACTTTATTTCTTTTCTTTACAAAAAATTACAAAACAAATAAAAATCATCTCTCTCTCTCTCTCTCTCTCTCTCTCATATAGGCGGCGGCTACCCTCTCTCCTCTTCCATACTATTTTCTTTTCAATTTATTTTAATACATCAAAATTTCACTCCAAAAATTCTATAAATACCCCCTTCCTCCTTCATTCTTTCACACACTCATTTTACATAACAAAACTCTACCAAAATACTCTCTCAAAACCTCTCTCCAACAAATCTCTCACAAAACATTCTCTACCAATTCCTACAACTTCAAGAAGAAAAATATCAAACACAAAACCCATTCATCTCTTTCAAACCTTCCATTAAACCTTAGGTAAAATCCTACTTAAATTTCTTCATCATGTTCATATAACTTAGCATGAGCTTAGTGTATGTTTCTTAGGCTCATATGAGTTAAAAAAGCAACAATATGTTCATGTTTTTTTTGTTCATGTTCCTATTTTACATTATTATGTTGTTGTTATTATTGTTATTATTTTTGCTCTAATATAATATTATGTATACTATGTATATATATTTATTTAGAGCATATAAGTTCATTTGTTATTTATTTATTTCCAAGTCTTGCAATTTATTTATTTACTTGTTTTATGCAATTTATTAAGACTAGTCTTTCTAGTCTTAGACTTGTCCATATCAAGTTAAAAAAATTTTCTTTTCTTTGGGACTAGTCCATTCTTAGCCCTCGGTTGCCTTGATGAAGCTAAGGCTCCCAATACATGATCGGGATACCTTGATAAAGCTAAGGTTCCCAATGCTTGACAATTTTATTATGTTTATTTACTTACAAGTAATTCTTTTCATCTTATTATGAATTATCTTTACTTTTACATTGCTACATATTCATGCATGATTATAATGTTGTTGTCTTAAATAAATATAATAATTGGTTCTTTCAAGAAGTAAACTAGATTTTTTAACAAAAAGGAATTTTTTTTCAAAAGATCTAAGTTTTGTTTTTTTTTTTTTTCAAAGGATAAGCTAATCATAATTTCTAGAAGAAGTAGTAAAGTAGATTTCTTCAAAAGAATAAAAGGAACTTATTTCTTTTCTAAATTAAAAAACTAAATACCCCATAAAGGAAGAATTTTTAACCATAAAGGATTTTTAACTCAGCCATATCTTTTATACGACTTAGTTATGTTCATTATAGACTTTGAGAATCACATGCTAAGAAAGTTCCTTCAAAACTTAAATTTTGTATTATTATTCTCTTCTCAAAAATTTAAAATGAAGTTTTACTAAGTTCTAAAGTTAACAATTCTTTATTAAGATAGCTTTTCTTATAATCTTGTCTAAAGGAATTATTCTAACACTTGACAAATATGAAGAATAAAATAAGTTTTTCAAATCAAGATAAAATCAACTCACTATTTAAAAAAAATAATTTAGAAAAATAAAATTTCTCAAGTAAGTAAAGTCTAAAGGTAAACTTATTTCCTAAAGAAGAGAAATAATATAAAAATAAAAGGAAAACATACATTTAACAAACTTCAAATATTTAAAACTTAAAAAATATTTTGAAAAGCTTATTTTCAATCACTATAAGTAAAGTTGGTAGATAACTTAAAGAACCAAATTTTTGAAATAAAATTTACTTTTAAAAAAATAAGAAAATGGGATAGAAAAATATTTTCTCATAACAACTCAAATATATTTTTGTTTTCCTTCTAACAATTCAAAAAGGAGAAATTCTCAAAAAGTTTTATCATTTAAACCATCAAAGACAAACATTTATAAAATATCAATATTAACACAACATTATCAAAATCATGCATACATATGAGTATAAATATATGTTCAAAGGATTTTTCAATTATATATATATCCATATATTTTTCTTAAGAATTTTTGAGTGAAGTAAAGTTTGAGAAAATCATATTTTGTAAATTATAAATTCGTAACTATTCTATACCGTGGTATTTTCCAACCTAAATGGCCTTTTATGACAAAAATAACCTTAGAAATGGATAGATCTTTTCGAGTAGGTAGAAAACGATATATTATAAGCACAATTCCGAGTTAAAATGACCAAGTTATGGCCATTTTAAGTTGGAATTACCTCCTATGCGAATTTTAACGATCCTATGACATAGTTTCTGATAAGTTCTATAGAATCAACAAGAAATACTTATTATAGGTATTCTTCTTAATTAGGTGAACCCAAGGAGGAGTATTCATACCCGGAGGATTATTTTGATTGGTGGAATTACCAATCGACTCATCCGTAAGAAAGATAGATCCTCATGGCTAAGTGAGTTTATTTCCTTCCTTTTTTGTACTTGGTTGTGCTTGTAGCTAGAAGCACTAGAAGTCGGAAAAGATGAAATGAATTATGTATGATAATATTGGTTGAAAGAATATTAAGCATACCGAGGCATGAATCGTTGTTAATTAACTTATGTTTTACTATTATTTTGTTGGAGTGTGTGCAAAACTCTGTGATCACCTTTAAATTACTTTAAACATATACTATGAATTATATTAATGGATTCATGCATATCACATAGTTAATTTCATTGCATGAGCTGCTATTCTCGATGGGATAAGAGCTTAGTAGCCGGGTGTGCATTAGCCAGAAATCTGCAAAATGGGCGATAGGTGCTTGAAAGAACTATTTTAAGATGGGTGATAGGAGCCTGAAAGACCTATGTTGTGATGGGCTAGTAGGAGCCTGAAATAAACTACATGAGTTGGATTTTTAAGTTGGGTTTTAAAGAGCCCGGAACACCTAACCCTGAATGGAGGGGTAAATCCATTTCAACATATGATTTCCAATAGATCATATGTATTGCTTGATCACGTGTTTGATGCATTTATATGCTTGTTAATAACTTGTTTGAAATTATTTATACAAGTACGATGATTCAGGAATATTCTCACTAAGCTAGTTATATGCTTATACTTCGATAGATCTTTGTTGTAACAGGACTATATCTTTATACCGAAGATTCATATTCTCGAGAGGGATGATGTATTAAAAAGCTTCTGGAAATCTTTTGAAGATCTTAGGTTAAATATATTTTAATCTCTTATGATGTTAGTATTGTTTTGTTATGAGAAAGATTAAGTTGTTATTATGATTGTTTGGAGAATTATAAGGGAAAACCCCAAAGATGATGTACGGATTGTATTCTCTTAATGATAAATTTGATGATTATTTAGATTCTTGTATGTCGTATTTACTATCTCAAACTATACAACCCACTGGTGTCTCCTATTGTTATGATAGATGCCTCACATATGGTGTTGAAAACTTTCGAGTGACTTCAGGAAGTCATTCCTAAGTTTTAATGCCGTATGTGGCGGACTGCCACGTTTAGGATACCCTTCAGGGCGTGAAAAAATCTGTTCTTTCTATTCTTCTATATCTTTCTATATAATTTAAGCCAGAACCATTTCATTCGTCGTACATTTTATCATATAGTTTTATAATGTAATTTATCTATCTCTCTAATATTATTATTTGATCATCATTATAATTTAAGTGAGAACTTTCTCATTCGTGTCCACACTCATTTGAATGAATAATAAAGTATAATTTATCCCACATTTTATCCTATGTTTACTTTAATTCGCGTTAAATTATGCAACTCCTCTTGATGCTTGGTTGACTAATTTAGAGATTTCCACAATATGCCCTCACCAGTCCCCTTGTACGACATCTATATCTATCACATATATTTTCTATTTAGTATATTTTTTTCTTTTTGGATTAATACTTTACAATTACAAGAAAGTATGAAATTTTACTGATTACATGAGTTTTTTCCTCCTGCAGAGAAATTATTTAAGGATTTATAGTTATTATTGGATATTCTCTATTAAAACTGACAAAAGAGCATTTATTAAATTATAATTCCTTTGAAATCTTTTGATGTAGCATTGCAAAGACTATTAGCTATTTCAATCTTTGGTTTTAGTTGGGGTATGCCTCGAAGAACCATGTAACAGATCTTTGATTATCAATATTATGAACATTTTATTTCTAGATTCTTGTATGTTTATTATTACTTGCTTAGACCATACTTCCCAAAAGCGTCTCCTATTACCGTGCTAGACGCCTTACATGTAATATTAAGACTTTTGTGTGACTAAGGTGGTCATTCTTGAGTCTTCATATTATATGTGGCGGGTTGCCACGTTTAGGGTACCTTCGGAGCATGACACTGTAAGAACCCATGCCTTACGAACCTAAATAACAAAATATTAGAAAGTTACAAAATGAAGCAAAACTAAGAGAGCTCATTTAAGCATGCACAGTTGAAGCAAAGATATTGGAGACAAACCAGTCAGCAGTCCACGTCGTTAGAGGAGAAGCTTCTCAGTCCAAGGGATGATGCTTTCTTCTCGGGATAATCTGCAAGTTTAGTTCATCATCAGAGGTATGAATATTCATACATCATAAGAATACACAGCATCCATATATGAACAAGGTATGCAACAAAACAACTGCCGTTGCTAATAGAAGTTTTGCTAACTTTAATAACCAATTTATATGTAGACAAACAATCGAGAAAGGTTCGAAGTTCTTGTTTTTCCTTTTACTTGACTCTGATCAAGTGAACTAGTGTTGGATATTAACTACACATAAATCATTTGGATATTGAATGAGTCGGCTTCTATTTTCTGTAGTTGGAGGATGAGGGTAACTGGCAATAAAAGCTCTCAGTTAGCTTAGATTATTGCATCTACCAATCTATGGTGCAAACCCCAAATTTTTGGAATCGGTTTATCTTAAAACCCTAATCTGGAAGTTAACCAAAACCACTAAAGTCAAACAAAATCCTAGTTAGACGAATAGCTTAAGTCCGGCAACCCGAATAAGCTAACACGAGAAAGTAAGTAGGAGTTTAGCATGTAGTTAGTGGTAATTACCTAGGAGCTTAAAAGATCAGTTTAGTAAACACGATCATTTTGAACCCGATCATAGTTCTTGAAAAAACATGTCCCAGGGCTCATAATAGAAAAAATATTCGAATATTACCGTTAGACTCGATAAAAATATAAGGATTTCAAAAATATCAGTTTCATAATATTTCGGTAACTAAAATAACAAATAGTAATTATACACGTATTTTCTTACTACTGGTACTTAGATTGTCATATCTACTTTACATTACACTATTCATTACTATTCTACACTATTCTTTTATCTCTACTTTTTCTTACACCTACTCTTACAAATACCATAACCTATAACCTTTACTTTTTACCTTTCCCATAACTTTATTTCATATCTACCTTACTTAATATTACATTTATTTAATAAAAATACAAAATAAAACACTCTCTCTCCCAATGCATGACACCCCACCCACCCCCTCCCCCCCCCCCCCCCCCCTCAATTTTTTTATTTAAATCACACAAAAATTCGCTCCTCATTTCCTATAAATACCCCCCTCCTCTTTCACTTTATTCAGACAATTACTACTCACAAATTCTCTAAAAAACTCTCTCAAATTCTTCTCTCAAAACTCTCTCAAAATCTCCTAATATCTTCCCATACCTCTCTTAAAATAATCCCAAAACCACTTTTTACCTACACAAAACTCATAACCACATAACAATCCAAAAACCTTCTTTAGGTAAACTTTTCTTTATAATTTCTTCTTCTCATGTCATATAACTTTACATGACCATGGCGTGTGTTAAAAAAAAAAACTAAATGTTATGGAAGCTATACTATGTTCATGTATTGTTCTTGTTCATGAAAATCTATTTATATTTATGTTGTTATTTTGCTCATATTATTGTTATTATATCTAAGTATTATTATGTATATATATATATATATATATATATTCTTTAGAGCATATAAGCTCACTTGCAATTTATTTATTTCCATGCAAAGTAATTTATTTATTTCTTTCATTATAATTTATTTAATTCTTGCTATTTTAAAACTAGTCTCTAGTCTTAGACCTATCCTCATCAAGTCAAAACAAATTTTTCTTTCTTTCATTTTACTTTTCTTTTGGGACTAGTCTACTTCTTAGTCTCGGGAACCTTGAAGAAGCTAAGACTCCCAATACTTGACCTTATTTATTATTTATGTTATTTTTGCTTGTTATTATATTCTCATAGATCATGCCATTAAGATTGTTGTCCAAATTTTTCCAAGCTCTAAAAATATTTGATAAAAGGAAAATTTTATCACTTAGGAATAAGTTTATATAAAATGTAAAATCTATAGTTTAACAAAAAATAAAGTCGTTTCTTTCCTAGTTATAAGAAGAACTCATTACAATTTTAGAAACTACTTTTGTTTTGAAAAACTTTTTAAATCACTTCTATATCACTTTGTTTTTCAAAAAAGAAAATGATTTTTGATACAAAAATGATTTCTATGAAAACATAAATAAAGGAAACCTTATGAGAAAGGAATGAGAATTTTCAAATTAAGATCTTTTCAAACAAATGGGCAAAGAAAAATTGTATAGAAAATAAATAGGCAAAATAGCACTAATGTAGAGAATTTAGAAAAGAAGAAAATTACTTTTCGAAAAAGGTTATAGGAAAAAATAAGTCAAACATAAAGTAATTCTTTGAAAACAAAAAGAATCAAAATATTCATTTAAAAATATTTACAAAATGGATTCTCGTAATCTATATTTTTCTAAACTCCTAATTGACATTGTTTTACTCAAGAAATATGATTGGACAACAAACACTTAAGCATGAATAAATATGAGCTAAGTAGCTATAAAAAGAGAATTTTTTAACTATATAGATAACTAAGTATTTATCAAACAAATTTTGAATGATTTAAAGTTTGAAACAAAATTGTTTTTGGGATAGAAAAATTCGTAGTGAATTGGATCTCCACTGTTTTGGAGCCTAAATGGTTTAGTTTGACAAAAATTATTTTAGAAATGGGTAGATCTTTTCGAGTAGGTAGAAATCGGTATATTATATGCGCAATTCCGAGTTAAAATAAGCAAATTATGGCCATTTTAAATTGGAATTCTTCTTTATACGAACTTTGACGTTCTCATGACATTGTTTTGTCAAAATTCAAGAAAATCATCAAGGCATACTCATTTTGGATATTTTCTTTGACTAGGTGATCTGAATGGAATGTGTATATAAATTCAGATACTACCATCAAGTATACTGGGTCTTGATCAAGTAATATAGAAGTGAGTTGAGTATATCGTTCTCACAAGGACTAAATTAACTACTAGATTGATATTAGCTTATACTAATATTTAGGCAATCAAAACTTATCAATTAACTAACTAATTCTATCTATATGAATGCAATGATATTGTGAGAAGTTATATAAGATGAATGTGGGAAGGAACAGAATCCATCCTAATCTTTACTAATCATGCTGAATTTATATTATATGAACAATTTGGATTATGGATATTTGTAAGAAATTGTAAAGTCCTAAAACTATCAAGTTTTAGTGAACCATAAAATAATCTATTAGCTTCCGCTATACAAATTATCAATGGAATCTAATTCGCAATTATAAATTTTCCAATTCTATAATTGTCTAATATCCTAAATTAACTTCTCCTAATTCCTTAGTGAGAAATTAAAATGAAATATTGCATGAAGTACATGGAATAATTTCTAAATTAATATTAAACTTAATTGTTTCCACAAATGTTGTTTAATCTCAATTCATGAATTCCTATGAATCCTAATTCTTTTTCTAAATCATCAAAATTCTTATCAATTAAATTTCGATTAGAAATAAAATAGATAATTAGGATTTAATACAAATATTCCATAATTTTAACAATCCTATAATATAAATTCAATAATCATTTTAGCAAAATTAGGATTTCATCACTTCCCACAAAGAAACGTTTAGCTTCTCATGGATATTGATTCAACAATCAAATAAGAATATGTAATTTATAACATTATGAACAAAAATTTCAGATAAATGAATTGCATACGAAAGAGATTAGATATCACCAATTCAAATATCGCAATCTTCAATTACAATTCTTGAAAGCTCAAATTCTCTCACAAATCTCTATGAAAATGCTAAGACTATTTGCATACTGAAGTACTCTACTTTGTTTGCTTGTTTGTTGTGCTTTGAGGGGGGGGAAGTCCCCTATTTATAGGAAAAATTTCTTGCAAAGCATTAAATGAAAATTGCAGTTTCACAATGTACGCCGACAGTTATAGATCATACGCCGGCGGCTTACAGACGGCGTATACTCATTTTCTTCTTTGCGCAGGCAGTGCACTGGCAGCTTTCAACTTCGGTTACAAGGGTAGGCCGCTTCTACGCCGGCGGCTTAGATATAGATCTAGCCGGCGTATATGATGAGAAATGAAAGGTTGGGTCAATTTATAACGAAAGCTATGTCAAAGCCGGCGGCTTTGACACCGGTTTAAATACTCTAGGATATTTGGTCTCTTCAAACGCCTTCAAGCATGTATTGTCTACTTGTCGCTTCTGATCCTTGATCTACACTGCCTCAATGCCGGCGGCTTAGTAGTCGGCGTAGATTGTAACTCCTTTTGCACTGGTAACTTTTGAACTCTGAGCTGCCGACCTTCAATGTACGCTGATCCATTCATCTTCTACATTGGCAGCTTTGAGGCGGCATAAATTTGGTTGTGTCAATCCTTGCAAAGCTGACAGTGTAAGCAATGACTTTGGGTGAGTGCATCTTGTAAGCCGTCTGAACGCCGGCGGCTTTGAAGTTTGAAATGCCGGCATATCTTTGAATTTTTCCATTTTTCACTCCAAAGTTTCTTGTTTTGATTTCTTTGTCCAAATTAGACCTGAAACATGAATTTTAATCAAAACAAGTATCCATTCTAGCTCTTTTGAACATCAACAAGTTGTATATAATATGATCTTATCAATTCCCCCACACTTGAACTTTTGCTTGTCCTCAAGCAAATTGAAGAACAAATTGAAATCTCTTATAGATAGTACAACTTTTCTAATTTAATCACAATTTCTTTAACTTGCTTTTCTTGTATCTATTGCTCTAACCATACCAATTTCTTGTAATTAGAGTACTATAATTAAAATTTAGAAGTTAATCCGAACAAAACAAGTTTTAATCTCAATTTTAACAAAAGAACATTCTATTCAAAAAGCAAATACTCAATCCACTAAGGAAAAATACTCATCTAAACTTCATTAGACTTTTAGCTTTTATATATATTCTAAGTAACACTAAATGAAAGCATGTGGTATCTACTTTTTCCTCATATTTTCTCCTTCTTTATTATAAGTCTCTTTTTTTTGCATATTTGCATTCATTTTTCTTTTTCTTTTTCTTTTTCAAGTATTTATTTTCTTTCTGGGAGGTTTTTGCTCCATCTTTTTGCTTTTCAAAGCTCATGAATTGAACTTTTGCCTTTCTTCCCTTCTCGTTATAGTGAGTTCATTGAGTCGGCACATCCCAGGCTCATCACCTAAGTGACCAAGTTTCAAAATACCCCTAAGAACTCTTCGTTACAACTTAATTCTAATTTAGTAGACCAATCACAACAATAGGTAAGTAAGATACTTTTACAAGTTAATTTCATTGCTTTCAGTCTTTACTTTGTACTATCCCCAATTCTTAAGAGATTTTTGAAAAAAATTTGACAGAATTTCCCCATAATTTGCTTTCAAACCAAAAATACAAGATGGGTATTTTCAAATATAAATAATAGCAGATAATAGATCATATTCACAACTTTAATTCAGCACTTTATTCAATTTATCCCTTCCCCCACACTTCAACTAAACAGTGTCCTCACTGTTTTTCAACAAATTAAACCATAAGAAAGGAATAAGAAAAAGAAATTGATACTTCCCTGACTTCATGTGTTTCATAGTCATCAAAATTGCATTGTAAGAGAGAATTTTTGCTTTGCTTTGCTTGCTTTCCTGTAGTCACTACAAAACAAAAACAAAAACAAAAATAAAAGCAGAAATAAAGGAGTATACCCACAGGAACTTGGGTGCTCAAAATATACAGGCCAATATGAAAAAATAAAATGTCAATAAAGATCAAATGAAAGCTAGCAGGATCTTTAGCTCTCTGGCCCTGGACTAGCTCTGCTGCTATGCTCAAGAGTATGTCTCTGAGTGTCTCCTGGGCTGGCAGTGTGTGTATGCTCCGAATTAAGTCTATCTGTGTGATGTGAACTGTGCCTAGACTCAGTGGAAGTCTCATATGTCATCTCAGCTCTTGTCTCTGGGCTCAAGCAGTAGATAGCCATCTTCAATGCCTCAAAGATAGACTTTCTGAATTTCTTATTTTTCTTCCTCTCTTTTTCCTATCTATCTCTGAGCTCCTGACTTTGCTTATTCAATCCTTGAACATCCAGCCTAAGCTGGTCCATATCGTATGTAGAAGAAGTACCTGCAGGAGGAAGAGGAGGAGCAGATGTAGATGGAATCTCAAATGGAACATCTCCAATAAAGATATCCTGGAACTCAATCTCCTCCAGAACTGGTGGCTGAGCTCCTCTGGGGTTTTTAAGCAATCCCCAGCCTCGAAATGGTGCTGATGAGATCCTTCTACTCTCAAATATCTCATCATCTTGAGGAGGCTCAAAAATACCCATCCCCTTCAGCAATTTGGTGATGTAGCCACCACAACACAGGACTCTAGTCTTGGTATCATCAGCCTGTCGGTAAATGAAATTCGCTATCTCCATACCCAAATCAATTCTATAGCCTCTGATAAGGCTATACAAATAAAACATATCAAAACTAGTCACCTTGCTCTGACTAGTCTTCTTGCAGCTCAGGGTGTGTGCAAGGATGTGGTGGAGTAGCTTATGCTCAATAGCACCAAATGAAGTGGCCAATGATTTGGAGGGGACAAATGGCTCATTTGCTCTGTCAGGAGGAACCAACTGAAACCAGTAAGCCTCCTGAGTCATGTGATCATCTCCCTCAAGCCAACTGCTAGGCAAATTGAAATTTTCCTCCTCATCATCATATAATCCCAGTAGTTGGCCTATCTTCTTCAACTTAACTTCCCTGATCTCACCTATAACCTAGAACTGGAATGTGGACTCAGCTCTGTCAGGGATATTCTTTAATGTGGATAAGAACATTGTAACGCCCTAAAATAAGACATTATAACCTGCCACGTGTCCTCTCTTGATTAGGACACACTAAGGCTATAATTTCCACACATAACCTGAATAACACCTAAATAACTCATAAGGTATAAAATAAGACATGTGGTCCTCATAAAAAATCATATGATAAGAATATAATCTCCATAATCAGCAAACTGGACATTGTTGACATAACTACAGGTCAACAAGTCATACCATACTCTAAAACTATCACTATATGAAAACTCCAAATACAACTTAAAACTCAATGAACAAAATATAAACTAGACATAAAAAGTCTTCTGTGATCCATCCTATATCATCTATGACTATACAACTAGTCATCAGCAGGGTAGTCAGGACCGCTAATGCCATCCCCATCCTCATAGACGATATCAAAACCCGATAGATCATATATCACTCTATCATCACCTGTACCTGAAATATAATAGAATGAGTGGCCAAGCCCAGTACGACAATATCCAATCCAGTTCAAGCAAGGTTATGCACATACAACATGTATAAATATATGCAACTAAACTAAATGCATACAACGGAGTATTATCGATTTTAGTCCAGTAAAGCAACACGGTTCAGAATCTAGTATACATAAATCCTAAACTCAGAGTAACTCAGACTCTGCTATCAAAACAACCAACTGATTTGAAAATAAGTAATCATATACATATATGAATGAGTGGGTACTCCCCAAACATCCCAATTCCTGAACACTTAAATTCTACTGGAATCATTTCTTAGCACGAGTCCACTCGGGACAACCTCACACTAAGATCATCAGGGTGCCTCACCAGTATCACTGTCTGCCAGGTCTCTACTGGTCAAAGCCAACCACAACTAGACAGATAATTATTAAGCCGAATATTTATTAAGTTCATTATGCAATTCTGTTCCTACATCCATTCACAAAAATTCTAATCTACAAGCACATACATCAAACAATGGATTGGTCGTACCTTTCTAAATCTCAGGAATATAAATCAAATCCTCTAAATTTGATACCAACAACACAAAGTCAACCCAAACTCCACCAACTCCTATATCCACATCAACAACAGTTTCACAAACTCCAAATGTCCTATTACAATATATATATATATATATATATCAATAGACATGATCGCAGTATCTTAACAAACATGAATTCTCCAAAAATCCTAACCTGAAAAGAAATCTCCGTTATCTGCACCATCTATTCTGATCAAACTCCACAATTATCTTCAAGAATAATAAGGAACCGCACAAAATTCCACAATCACCAAATATTTTCATCAAAACCCTAATTCGCAATACATTAAGAACATATAAGGATTGTTTAGATCATATTTTGTTGGAATCTATAATAGAGGAGATTTACTTACTATTTTGAATCGCTAAAACCCGTCTCGCATTCACCAATTCATTGATCTTACACGTGCTAGGGTTTTTCTCCAAAAACCTTCATATAAAAATTCAACCACACCCTAAGAAACTTGTATAAATTTGTAAAGAATCCCAATGAAAAGATTAAGATTACTTACTTTGGATCAAAAAATATTCTCCCGATGATTTTCCAAGTATATATCTCCAAGTACTCTCCAAAACTCTCTTTCACGAAGGAGAAATGATATAAAGAAAAATCTGTCGAAAATGATTTTCGCGTCTCGTATTTATAGAAATTTGGTCATACGCCGGCCCTAAGCCAGCGGCGTATCTGCAAATTTTGCCGGCTTATACCATACACTGGCAAGATCTACACGAATGCCGGCAGCGTTCGACGAGGCTTTGATCTCCAAAATTCAAATTCTCCCATCGTACGTCGGCAAATCTTTGACCTACGCTGGCGGCTTTCGTGCCGGTGTTGAGAAGAAACCCTATGAACGCTGGCAGCTTTCCTCCCAGTGTTAAGAAAAACGCTACTGTTCCCATCCTACACTGTCTCTAAACCGGCGACATAGATTTTCCAGGAGACGGCGTACAGTCTGTTACAGAGTACGCTGGCAATCTAAAACCTAGGCTGGCGACGTTCTTCATCAGAGATGTCGGCCTTCATTACAGAAATTAATGAAATTGATCCAATTGATGCCAATCTTGTTCTAACACGAAATTGATCAATCTTAACCTATTTTTAACATCAACATAAAGGCATATTAGAATCTAGTAGCTTGTGAACACTTATCACTTAAAATTATTTTGTATATTACATTTATCTCCCCCTAAAAGAATTTTCGTCCTCGAAAATTTACCTGAATCATTGAAATATCTCGGGATATCTGGATCTCATGTCCTTTTCCAGTTCCCAAGTAGCTTCACGTTCTATTTGATTCGTCCACTGTACCCGAACGTATCTAATAACCTTGTTCCTCAAAATTTTCTCTTTAGAATCAACAACTTTTATCGACTTTTCCACTGTAGTAAGATTTGGTTGAACATCTAATGGTTCAAGAGTAATGACTTCATTCGGATCCCGGACATACTTTCTAAGCATTGACACATGGAACACATTATGTACCCCTTCTAGGTCAGGCGGTAAGGCCAATCTGTAAGCCATGTTGCCTATCCTTTCTAATATTTCGTACGGTCCCACGTATCGAGGGTTTAACTTTCCTCGTAGTCCAAATCTGACAACCCCTTTTGTTGGTGATATCTTGAGCAATACATGCTTACCCACTTCAAATTCCAAGGGTCTTCTTCTTTTGTCCGCATACCTCTTTTGTCGACTCTGAGCAGCTTGTAACCTTTGTATGATCATACTAATTTTATCGACTGCATCCTGAACCAACTCGGGTCTCAATAGTTATCTTTCACCTACTTCATCCCAGTGAATAGGTGATCTGCATTTCCTACCATACAGTGCTTCAAATGGAGGCATACCAATCGAAGCTTGATAGCTATTATTATATGAAAACTCTACTAAAGGTAGATACTCGTTCCAAGATCCTTTAAAGTCCAACACGCATGCCCTCAACATGTCTTCTAAGGTCTGAATAGTCCTTTCCAACTGACCATCTGTCTGTGGGTGATAAGCTGTACTGAATATCACTTTCATTCCCAACGCCTGATGTAGACTCTTCTAAAACCTTCCCACAAACCTCGTGTCTCGATCTGATATAATGGATACCGGTACTCCATGTAACCTCACAATTTCTTTAATGTACAACTGAGTTAACCGTTCCAACTTATACCCGGTCTTGATAGGTATGAAATGAGCTGCTTTCGTGAGACGATCCACAATAACCCAAATCGAATCAAACTTCTCTTTCGTCTTAGGTAAAGCAAAAACGAAATCCATCGTGATGTGTTCCCACTTCTACTGTGGTATAGCCAATGGTTTCAACTCTCCTGCCGGTCTCCGGTGTTCGATATTTATCATTTGACACGTGTGACACTTAGAGATGTATTCTGCAATTTCCTTTTTCATGTTATTTTACCAATACAACTTTTTCAAGTCCTAGTACATCTTGTTCCCTCCCGGATGTATGGAATAACTAGAATAGTGTGCTTCCTTTAGCAGTTCTTTCTTTAAATCTCCTTGGATTGGCACACATAACCTTCCTTTGTACCGCAAAATACCTTCATCGTTAACATAAAATTCTGGTGCTCGTCCCATTTCCATTCTTCTTTTGATCTCTAATATGCTCTGATCATCTAACTGACCCGTTTTAATTCTGTCCACAAGAGTAGGTTGTATTCTCATGTTAGCCAAAAGTTCACCTACTTGTCTTGTGACTATCTCTAATCCGAATTTCCTCATATCATCAATCAAATGCCGTTCTGTAGTAACCATAGCAGCCAAATTCTCTATCCGCTTCTTGCTCAATACATCTGCTACGACATTTACTTTCCCTGGGTGATACTGTATGTCGATGTCAAAATCCTTAATCAATTCTAGCCACCTACGCTGTCTCATATTCAATTCCCTTTGTGTGAATATATACTTAAGACTCTTGTGATCTGTGTACACTTTACATCTCTCACCATACAAATAATGTCTCCAAAGTTTCAAAGCGTGTACAACTGCCGCTAGTTCCAAGTCATGTGTAGGATAATTCTTCTTGTACAGTTTCAACTGTCTCGGGGCATATGCAATAACCCTGCCCCTTTGCATCAAAACTGTCACGCCCCGAGGGGTACCCTAAACATGGCAGTCCGCCGTACATAATACTAAAGCCTAGGAATGACTACCTTAGTCACGCAAAGGCTTCTATATTATGTACAAGGCGTTCATCACAACCAAGGGGACGCATCGGAGTAGCGCAATTTATATTGATAATAAATAAGTAAAAAGGCAAAGAGAATACTTAGTGTAAAACATAAACATATCACATTTCAATTCTTAAGAGCATATTCTTCTATTATCTTCAAATAAATATACATCACTATTCATATAAGTCATTATATATAAAGAACCTTACAAAATTACTTATCTTATGATTCTATTTCCTTCATAGATGTAAACCCCGGGAATTTTTCACATTAGTATCCAACTTCAAAATAGATTATATAAACTAGTTAATAAATTTAGATTCTGAGTGAAGTCTAATAATAGGCTAATACTTAGATTTTTGGATGAATGAAAGACTTAGGAATCGAATAAAGAGATTCTTTAACCCTAGTTAATACCGAAAACGAAATCGTGTGTCTTGAATAACTAATTCAAGATATGATATAATATCTAGACCCGAAACCTAGTATACTAATAGATTTAAATAGAAAATGTGAATATAAAGATTAAATGATTGTTTTGATCTCGATAATGATTCAGAACTAGAATAACGAGTAGTAATGAGTTTATATTTAGATTTAAACCCTAATTTTGAGATTTCTAGTTAAATTTAAAAGCTATTAATAAGAATTTATGTTTAGTATCAAAACTAAAGATATAAATATAGTCTAATTTCTGTATGATGCCCAATACTGTATAAATGACCATATACGCTTATATCTAGAAAACGATGATCCAAAAATGAATTGTCAAGATTTTAAATACACAACGGAAATATAAACTGTTGAATAACTCAAAATCTAAACTTCAAATGAATAATCGGATCACACTATTGTTCTAAACCGAGTTTTCTTGAGCTATCGGAGCCTGAAACGAAAATTGACCCAATGAACTTAAGAAATCCAAATCGCGGGAGATGAAATTTTACGAATAAATTAACTACGTATATATATAACCTAAATTTGTATTATTTGGAAATCTAAGTGTTTTATACAACTTTATACTCATACTTTTACACGAAAACTTCCAAATACTAGCTAATATATACCCGTATAACCCGTATAATTAACTCAAACTTTAATTAAATAAATAAACTAATGTATATATGCATGTTTTCCGGCT
The DNA here is from genome assembly GCA_024138025.1 of Combretum micranthum. Classification (NCBI taxonomy): domain Eukaryota; kingdom Viridiplantae; phylum Streptophyta; class Magnoliopsida; order Myrtales; family Combretaceae; genus Combretum; species Combretum micranthum. The sequence continues at coordinate 235,057 of JAMXBD010001862.1, forward strand.
GCATTCGGTGCAATTTGAGGAGAGGAAGAAAGCAACCGAATGTTCTCAATAATTAACCCAAATTGTCAACAAAAGCAACCCAAGGACCAATCAGGAAATGCCACCTCAACTTGACAATAAATGCATGGAAAATAACAGCTGAAAGAGATCAAATTCGGAGAGAAACAAGGAAGAAACGGCTGCAGCTTCACCTTCTCTTTCTCTTATATATATATATGTAATCAAATGCATTAATGAGGAACAAACAAAACTCCTTCACTCTCAGGTTCCACAGCACGAAATAGACTCCCAAATATCCACCAAAACAAATCAAAAACAAAGAAAAACTAGATCATAAACCACCAACTCGGATCAAAGGAAAAACAAAGCCAAAAACTCTCAAAACGAACACAAAGGTAAGTGGACTTGATTTAAAGGATTTTCGTTCGAAGATATGATTTGTAACTGACTTAAAATCATCTTAGGAACTTAATAAACACAAACACGAGCTTCGGATTGCACTCAACAAGCTCCAACGAGGTAAAACTTCAAAACCCTAGTTTTACTTTCACAAAATCGAGATCTATTTATTTATGTGTTTAAACGTGTTAAAAGTTGTTGTATGTCCTTATATATGATGTATAAACTCTTAGAAGTAGTTTAAGTAAGTTTCTAACGTGTAAAAACCAAAGAAAAAGAATCAAACCGAGGAGGAAGATGATGAACAGTGCAACGCTGCCTCAAGGCCGGCAGTGTAAACGATGTACGCCGGCGGCTTACATGGATAGGCCGGCGGCTTACAGGCGGCTTACACTCAAACAGAGGCTATGTAAAATAATTTTCACGTAAAATACGACGCAAGCCGGCTACCTGGAGATCTACGCCGGCGGCGTAGGCCGGCGTACGTTGTAAGCCGGCAGCTTTCAACACCGGTGCTTTCGATAAGTAAATTTTCTTTAAAATAATTTTACACCGGCACCTGGGGATTTAGGCCGGCGGCCTTGAGCCGGCTTACAGCTAAAATTTTGCAACGAAAGCCTTTCTGACCTAAACCGAATATATATATATAATAATATACCTACTAAGTATGTATATATGTTTGTTATATAAATATGTACTAGATAATGACTTTACTACAAATAATTAAGTCTAATTAGAATTTTTATCTATTAACTTTTGGAAACCCTAGAATTAAGAAAATATTTAGAATTAAATGAAGTATTATTAGTCTAATATTTGTTTTAACAAGATAATGTATATAAGAATGGAAATTGAAATAAGTTAATTTCTTGAGCAATGTGACTTCTAAAAATAACTAAACAATTATGTGAATAAAAATAGGAAAAACCCGACAATACTAAGTATTAATATCGAGTCTAGGACACAAGGCACATGTAGGAATTTAGCTAGATGATATTGATGAATATTTTGTTTTAAATAGGTGAATTTGACTCATTAGAAGATCTACCAGTGGACTACTACGACTGAGTCGGTATGAGCAGGTGAGTAATTCAGTCATATTGTACTGGTTGTGATTGTAAATAGTCGAACATGTAATGCAAGATAAACAAACGAGTGTTTGTTGAAAGTTTGATATGATATGATTGTATGATTGCTAAAATATCTTTATACAAGCGATAACGCAATGGTTGATGATGTGCAATAGTATAATGATGATATGTGTAATGTATGGTCACCTCGAAATTGATTATGACTTTTTGACTTAACAAAATAATCTGGACATGCATTGCACGAATTGCATTATTGCATATATGGTTGTGACCCTGCTACGTATTAATATTTCGGATCTCTGTTTTTGCTTGGTTGATCCAATGTGTGAGTCTTCCAAGGTTCTCTTTGGTCTGGCGGTCCTATGAGGAACTAAAAGGCACCGAAGAACGTCGCCCGTAGAATCGCTTTGAAATGATTAATACTTAGGGAGTTTCTAAGGGGATTGCAGGAGATGGTTTGTGGAAGCCACTATATTCAAAGTGATAACATTAAAACGAGAAATCGTTGATTCTCCTGTGTACTTAGTCTCTCCTGGGCAGGTGGGTCATTGAGTTTTGTTCTTCAACCCATTAAAAAGAGGGCGCAAATCTTTTTCCTGTTTGGATTCTAGATCATCCAAACTTGTATCTGTACATATGGCTGAGTGATTGCATTGCATATGATTGGTTAATGACTTGTGTGATGTATGGTATGTCTGATTATTCACTGAGCTGTGGTTTCGCTCATACTCCTACAGTCTTTTCAGGTTCACATTACGTCCCTGGTTAGTTACATCCAGGAATATGGCTCCGGTAAGGGCTTTGAAGCTAGAAGTCTACAGATCTATTTTAGTTTGATGGTTATGTACTATTAGAGTAGAATATTTAGTTGTATACTTCAACAGAGATATATGGTTTGTAATAGTTTGTAATGGTTATTCACTAAATCATTTCTCTCATATATTTGTTATTTCTTATCAAGCAACTTAAAAGATCCTGTTATTTTGAAAACCTGTCATTCTCTGAAGGTAATCTAGTGATAATATTCAAGTGTAACTTGTTTATTACTACTAGGGTACCCTCGGGGCGTGACAATAGAAGCTTAACCAATCCTTCCATGATTTCCTCAATGTCATGATCCTCAATTTAAGCCACGGATATACTTGTTTCAACAAAATCTATAGGGGTATAAGCTACAACTAGCTTAGTGAGATATTCTTTTTCATTCGCACCATATATTCAAACAAGTTTATTTATATCTTCACACATATGTTATGCATACAATGCAACAATCACATGATTACGCAAATATATATAGTCATCCGGAAACTATATATAGAACGGATTTACCCCTCCGTATCAAAGGTTAGGGAATCGGGGTTGAAGGTCCTCGACCTTCTACTGCTAGTCCCCAGGTCCTCACCCACAGCGTTCGGTTGGCTCGGCTCCGAACCTAGAGTCGCTTTCCCCGAGCAATTTGGATTCTCTAGGAAGAAACATGGCCCGTGGCACCGCACGATCACAGCCAATCCAACTCTATGCGTAGGAGTAGCAGCCTTCCGAAATAGATATGACTCGATGGATGCTATGCGTGAGCATTTTGTTTTTCTTAAGCTAAACCTTGTTAAGGTTTATTAGGGGCGATCAATCAATTTAGCAAGCAATAAATAGACATACAAGTAAGTAAACAAAATTATTTAAACAAGCAGATCGAAGTTGCGATATTCTTAATTCTCATTTCACGCATAAACATAGAATCATATATATACACATAATCCCGAAATCCCCAAATATATTCGTTTTTATCTTTTCTTAGTATACTAATGCTACTACTTTATAAGCACAAGCAAGGTAACGAAATTAGAAGGAATAACTCACTCGTCCATTTTGCTATCTTCTTAGTCGTAGAAATCCTCGGGTAGGGTATCTCGTACCTTTCGTCACCTAGACAAAAGAAATACCCGGGATAAGTCTTTCATGAAATCCTATTCTTGGATTTTCTAAACTTTTCTTAAAATCGCAGTAAAATCGTATAAGAGGAAATTCCAACTTAAAATGGCCATAACTTGCTCATTTTAACTCGGAATTCCGCATATAATATACCGTTTTCTACCTATTCAAAAAGATCTATCCATTTCTAAGTTTATCTTTGTCATATAAGGTCATTTGGGTTCCGAAAATGTTAGGTACAGATTTAAAACGAATTTTCTAAACTTTTGCAAAAATCCATTTTCTAACTCAACTTCTTTTTAAAGAAAATCCTTTTGTAACAATATAAGTATATAAATATATATTCGATAAACACTTTTGAATATATAGGTAAGCTCACTTTGTATGCAAAAATCCTAATGGTAGTGTCTCAACAATTCATTTCATAAAACAATTCATTCGTCTCCATGTGATTGGTGGTAGTAGCTCTCTACTTTTAGATTCCCACCATATCCTTGCATTGAACCTCATCATAAAGGTACCATATGTAAGCTGAAGGTGTTGTGGCACTTCAAAAGCATTGAAAGATCGCTCTATTTGTGCTAGCCAATCATCACTTCATCTGATTTTCCAAAAGCTCCATCAAAATACCGATTGCACTTAATGAACCTGGCAACATATTTTGATAAGGTTTCGGTAAAGGTGGCTCAGCTGGTGTTATTTCAATCGGTGGCGTTGGAACTTCAGGTGCCGCTTCTTGTGCAGGTACTGGTGTAGGCCATAGCGTGAGCCTATTGTGTGAAGTTCCTTATGAGGTTGGCAAGTTGTTCGATGTTAGCTTGATCCATTTGCGGTTGGTTTGGTTGTTGAGGTCCTTCCGGGTTCTCGGTTCTACAGGGGTTTTCTTGGTTGTGTTGAGCACGAGTGCATCTCCTATTTGTTCTACAGGTTTTATTAAGCTAGCGTGAGGTTCTTGAACTTTATTAAGCCTTAGACGTTTTTCGGAAAAACAACCACGAAACATGCTAATAGAAATCGAGTACGGAAATGAGCAAATATATATAGAAGAAATATTGAAAATTGACTGAAATCATAATAAGGAAATTTATATCATTAAAACAAATACATGGAAACAGAAGGAAAACTTAAATACTTCCTTTACAAAATTTCAAAGAAAGGATGCAAAACATAATTAAATTTCAAATCATTAAATAGACAACATATACATCATCGTTTAATCCTTTTTACAAAAGCGTTTCTCCTATCGGTATATTAAAGCTTTTACAGGAGGTTTAGCACCTGTTCCTGTTTCGGATTGCCCTTCAGGATAGGAATATTTCCTTGATTACTTGATTCCTCGTCTTCATTATCAGGAGCTTTTTCTTTTCCCTTGTGGTGAGATTCTGTGGCAGGATTTCGAGATGAAGTTCCACATTCTCTCTTGGATGGGTCCTTTCCTTTGGTGGGGTCGTCCCATAAACCTTGTGACTTTAGATCTTCGCGTGCATAGAGGTACCACACCTTGCACATGTAGCATGTTTCCTTGGCATTTGTAGGGTAATTCTTGGTCCTATAGATGAGACGGCTGCATACGTAGCATTTCCTTATTGTTGTTGGGTAAATGTTGGCACTGTGTCTTCCCTTTGCATAATCAGAACAGATAGTGTCATTCTTCTTAGGACAATTAAGGATCTTGTGGTCTTTGTTTCCACAGAAGTAACACTTGTGCTGTAGTTGTAGGCAACTTTTGGGGAAATGTCTTCCTTCACACTTCCAGCATCTGACCTTAGGGGTTACGAAATCCTTAAGAGGTTGGAGTTGTTTATGCTTCTTAGCCTGGGGTTCTGGATTGGCCATGAAGGAAGGCACTTGCGATACTGGGTTTGCTCCGAGTTGGGGTCTTATAACTAGAGCGGGTGCAAAGGTTATGGGTGCTTGTTGTATATAAGTCCTTATCGTCTCTTCTAGACGTCTTATGGTGGTCAAGAGTTCTTGAGTTAGATCTTGTGGTGGAGGTGCTCCTTGTTCTTTTTGTGCTTTGAGAGGGATGCTTGATCGTGGCATAATTTCCTCGGGTAGCTTCCTAGAATCAAACGAAGTGGTCGTATTAGATATTTTCTTTATTTCAAGTTTTACGCACATGTTATTTGTTTTTAAGGAAAAGAGAAACGTTAAAGATTTTCGTTCGTCTGATTTAAAGGTTAACGTAGGTTCTTAATGTTATTTACATAAGGGTTTTACCTATAAAAGAGGCATTTCACTTATCTTGCTCTTAATTGGTCTTGAATAGGGTTACTATGCATTAAGGCTTATTGATCTTGCTAAGGTATGCTTACTATATTCATTCTATATCTAAATTCTAAGTCTCCTTCATGTTCTCTCCATATTGTACTGCTATGTTCTATCTCCAAGTCACTTCTACCCTTCTCAATCTTGGATCAACATCTTAGGGTAAATCATATTCATGTGATACTTCCATTTCGTATCCCACTAAATATCCTCCGATTCTTGCATAAGTATTTCTTGCCTTCTTCTAATATTCTCCAAGATAAAGTTCTATTTGTAGACATAAGGATTCTTAGACATAAGATCAAGTCCTATCAATCTATCCTTCTACTCTTCTTTTTCTTAATTCCCAAAACCTTGTTGCTCTGATACCAATTTAAACTGTCACGCCCTGAGGGGTATCCTAAACGTAGCAGTCCGTCCGTACATAATACTAAAGCCTAGGAATGACTACCTTAGTCACGCAAAGGCTTCTATATTATATACAAGGCGTTCATCACAACCAAGGGGACGCATCGGAGTAGCGCAATTTATATTGATAATAAATAAGTAACAAGGCAAAGAGAATACTTAATATAAAACATAAACATATCACATTTCAATTCTAAGGGCATATTCTTCTATTATCTTCAAATAAATATACATCACTATTCATATAAGTCATTATATATAAAGAACCTTACAAAATTACTTATCTTATGATTCTATTTCCTTCATAGAAGCTTAACCAATCCTTCCATGATTTCCTCAATGTCATGATCCTCAATTTAAGCCACGGATATACTTGTTTCAACGAAATCTATAGGGGTATAAGCTACAACTAGCTTAGTGAGATATTCCTTTTCATTCGCACCGTATATTCAAACAAGTTTATTTATATCTTCACACATATGTTATGCATACAATGCAACAATCACATGATTACGCAAATATATATAGTCATCCGGAAACTATATATAGAACGGATTTACCCCTCCGTATCAAAGGTTAGGGAATCGGGTTGAAGGTCCTCGACCTTCTACTGCTAGTCCCCAGGTCCTCACCCACAACGTTCAGTTGGCTCGGCTCCGAACCAAGAGTTGCTTTCCCCGAGTAATTTGCAGCTCAACTGGTAAGAGGTGCTACCTTTGGGGCAGGCAAAAGCCTCAGGTCATGGGTTCGATCCCTAGAGGCTGCAGATTGGGGTCAATCCATCCTGAGGGTAACAATATCTATAGTACCTGTGATACCCTGCGGGGCATGCGTTGGTTGGGGTCACCATGATACTATGGTGGTGTCGGCCATTATCACTAGGGGGCCAGTGGTGGGTTTGCCTGTCCTGGCATCGCATCGCCGTCGCCTACGGGGGTGGGGTGTGACATAAAAAGGCGCCTTATCCGATAATAACTATAAATCCTTAAATAATTTCTCTACAGGAGGAAAAAACTCATATAATCAGTAAAATTCCATACCTTCTTGTATTTGTAAAGTCTTAATCCAAAAAGAAAAAAATATAATAAAAAGAAAATATATGTGATAGATATAGATGTCGTACAAGGGGACTGATGAGGGCATATTGTGGAAATCTCTAAATTAGTTAACCAAGCATCAAGAGGAGTTGCATAATTTAACGCAAATTAAAGTAAACATAGGATAAAATGTGGGATAAATTATACTTTATTATTCATTCAAATGAGTGTAGACACAAATGAGAAAGTTCTCACTTAAATTATAAAGATGATCAAATAATAATATTAGAGATATTGATAAATTACATTATAAAACTATATGATAAAATGTACGACGAATGAAAGGGTTATGGCTTAAATTATATACATAGATATAGAAGAATAGAAAGAATAGATTTAAACTGCAATGATGATTCTCTTCTTTAGTTAATATTCTTAAATGTAATAATAAGTTTATTTCCTTAAATGAAATGATCATATAATATTATTAGAAAGATTGACAAATTAACATATAAAACTATATGATAAAAATGTGCAACGAATGAAAGAATTCTAGCTTAAATTATATAGAAGATATATAGATAGATAGATAGATATAGATTAAATAGCAATAATGATTTTTTCCTTTAGTCAATATTCTTAAATGCAATGACAAGTTTATTTCCTCAAATAAAATGATCAAATAATAATATCAGAGTAGTGCAATTTATATTGATAATAAATAAGTAATAAGGTAAAGAGAATACTTATCATAATACATAAACATATTAAATTACAATTCTTAAGGGCATATCTCTCTATTGTCTTCAAATAAATATACATCACTAATCATATAAGTCATTACATATAAAGAACCTTACAAAATTACTTCATCTTATGATTCCATTTCCTTCATAGAAGCTTAATATCCTTCCATGACTTCCTTAATGTCATGATCCTCAATTTAAGCCACGGATATACCTGTTTCAACAAAATCTATAGGGGTATAAGCTACAACTAGCTTAGTGAGATATTCCTTTTCATTCGCACCGTATATTCAAACAAGTTTATTTATATCTTCACACATATGTTATGCATACAATACAACAATCACATGATTACGCAAATATATATAGTCATCCGGAAACTATATATAGAACGGATTTACTCCTCCATATCAAAGGTTAGGGAATCAGGGTTGAAGATCCTCGATCTTCTACTGTTAGTCCTCAGGTCCTCACCCACAGCATTCGATTGGCTCGGCTTCGAACCTAAAGTCGCTTTCCCCGAGCGATTTGGATTCTCCAAGAAGGAACATGGCCTATGTCACCGCACGATCACAGCCAACCCAACTCTACGCATAGGAGTAGCAGCCTTCCGAAAGAGATGTGAATCAATGGATGCTATGCGTGAGTGTTTCATTTTTCTTAAGCCAAACCTTATTAAGTTTTATTAGGGGGTGATCAATCAATTTAGCAATTAATAAGCAGTCATAGCAAGTAAAAAAATATTTAAACAAACATTTGAAGTTGCGATATTCTTAATTCTCATTTCACGCATAAACATAGAATCACATAAATACTCATAATCCCGAAATCCCCAAATATATCCATTTTTATCTTCTCTTAGTATACTAATGCTACTACTTTACAAGCACAAGCAAGGTAACGAATTTAAGAGGAATAACTCACTCATCCATTTCGCGATCTTCTTAGTCGTAGTAATCCTCAGGAAGGGTAATCTCGTATCTTTCGTCACCTAGACAAAAGAAATACCCGGGATAAGTATTTCATAGAAATTCTACTTGAACTTTCTAATTCTATTTCACTATGTCTGTCAAATTCGTATAAAATGAAATTCCAATTTAAAATGGCCATAACTTGCTCATTTTAACTCGGAATTTCGTATATAATATACCGTTTTCTACCTATTCGAAAAGATCTACCCATTTCTAAGGTTATCTTTGTCATATAAGGTCATTGGGGTTCCGAAAACGTTGGGTACAGATTTAAAACGAATATTTCTAAACTTATGCAAATCCATTTTCTAACTCAACTTCATTAGAAAATCCTTTAGTAAAAAAAATATAGATATATATATGTATATATAATTGATAAATCCTTTGAGTATATAGATAAGTTCACTTTATATGCAAAATTTCTAATGGTAGTGTCTCAACAATTTATTTCATACAACAATTATTTTGAGTTGTTAAAACCTTACTTTGACAATTTCTTTTCAAGTTTTTTAAAGAAACTTTATATTTTCATAGGTTATTATAAATGGGTATATTCTTATTTTATTTTCTTCATTCCTTTTCCAAAAACAATTAAATTTTTCTTTAACCTTTAGTCTTGCATAAATTTTACTTCTAGTGATAAAAGATCAAATTTATCAAAATTGCATTAAGTTGTTGAAAACCATTTTATGAATTTGTATTTGGAATGGTTTTAGAGATTGAGTCTTGTCTTCTTATATTTATTATATAAGTTTTTGTTTTCTAAAACTTGTTCTTTTATTTCTTTTGGAAAGAATCCTCTTTATTGATAAAATCCTTTGTTTTTAATCTTACCCTATTCATATTCCTTGATAATAAGTTTTCTTCTTTAGAAGCTTGAAAATCATTATTTTCCTAAGTGGGTTTATAACTTTGTTGAATTCATCTTAACTTTGAAAACTAGTTTGTTTCTTAGCTTTTTATGGAGTGAAAAAGAGTTTAAATCTTAAGCTTTTTGTAAAAACTTTGAATATTAACAAATTATTTTACTAAAACTTAGGTTACCATAATATACAAAGAAAATATTTATTCCTTATGTTTCTTTGGTAAAGTTATCTTTGTTATTTGAGAGAGAAAACTTGTATTACTTTATTTTTATTATGTTGATAATAACTTCATTATTTTGTGACAAATCACATAATAGAAAATTTGGTTTTAAGTTCCTTTAGTAAAGTAAAATTCTAATTTCAAATTAGTTGAGACAATATCATTATGTAGATGCAAGTATTATGAGCATGTAAAATAATAAAAACATAAGAAAATACTAGAAACAAATAATAAGCAAGAAAGTAAAATATCAAGTATTGGGAACCTTAGCTTCATCAAGGTATCCCGTCAAGTATTGGAGCCTTAGCTTCATCAAGGCATCTCGGGACTAAGAATGGACTAGTCCCAAAAGATTAAAGAAAATAAATAAAAGATTGTTTTGACTTGATATGGAAGTCTAAGACTAGAAGACTAGTCTTAAAGAATAGCATGAAATAAATAAATTGCAAAGCATGAAATTAAATAAATAACAAGTGAGCTTATATGCTCTAAAGATTATATATATATATATATAATATATTAGATATATGAATAAGGAATTAGCATTATAACAACAATAAAATCAATATAAAATGATAAAATAGAAGTTTATGTACAAGAACAAAACATGAACATGTTGTTGCTTTTACTACTCATATGAGTTTCAAAACAAGACCATAGTCATGTTAAGTTACATGACATGAGAAAATAAATGGTTGGAAGAAATCTTTACCTAAAGTGTTTGTGTGGTATGAAGATGGTAGATGAAAGGGGCATTATGTGAGTAGTGATATGTGGTAGATAGTTTATGTATAAGGAATGATTTTTGTGAGGAATTGGTTTAAGAGAGTTTTGGTAGGAGAATTCTTGAAGAGAGGATTTGTGGAGAGATTTTGAGAGAGTTTTGGTAGTGAAATGAATTGTGAAAGAATGAAGGAAGAAGGGGTTTTTAGAATTTTGGAGTGAAAATTAGATGTAATTAAATAAAATGGAAAAGAAAATAAATTGTGATGGATGAGAGAGAGAGGCGCCGGTTTGCTTTAGTAGAGGGGAAGAAATTGATTTGTTTTATTTGTTTTATAATAAAAGAAGTAAAGTGTAAAAGTTGATGTGAATAAAGTTGTATTAGAAATATAAAAAGTAAGAAATAGGTATGTAGGTAGTAAGAAATAGGTGTAAGAAAAAGTAGACATAGTGAATAGTAATGAATAGTAGAAAAGTACTATGAATAGTAGACTAGACAATTAAAGTACCGTAGTAATAAAAATATGTGTAATAATGCGATATCTGTAATTTTTAGCTACCGAAAAATTCTAAAACTGATATTTTTGAAAACCTTATATTTTTACGAGTCTATTGGTGTTAATGAAATATTTTTAATATTCCGAGCTCGGGACACTTTTCGAGAACTGATCCCGTTTGAGTCCATAGGACACTCGAAATTCACGAATCTGATATTTTATGTTACCCTATATTATTACGAACCATTTTAAGCTATTAACTTAATTTCTTTTTCTACGGTTTGAGAATGCGGGATTGCCGGATCTTAAACACTAGGGTTTGTTATAAGCTTTGTTTTTTAGAGTTCGGTTTGACTTCGGTTTTGTTGAGTTATTCGTAAGATCATAAAATTTTTCGAGTTTTGACCGTTTTATATTTTTATCTCGATATCTATGGTTTTATCTTATTTTATTTGTGATTATTTAATAGTCTTTAGTTCTCGGGATCATTTAACCGAGTCTAGGGTTATGAGTTGACTCAGTTTGACTTTTGGTAAAAATTGAAATTTCTGATTCTGAAATTTACCAAAGGATTTAAGATCTTATCATTTCTTTGTTAAGCGGTTTATATATATCATTTTGATTTGCATTTTAGGAATCGGGTAGATGATTTGGTTGGCGTACGGATGTTGATTCAACCGATAGTTGGATTTTATATTTTGTTTCAAGGGTTCTCGTTTTCTCAAGACTAAGAATTCTTGTGTTTGACTTGATTTAGAAATTGGTTTTAACTTGAGTGATTTTTGGGATTTAAATTTTTAATATTAGACTTCTAGGATTATTTTTTATGAATTACGAATTTTCAGGGTTTACAGATTGATAAATTACCATATAAAACTATATGATAAAAATATGTAACAAATGAAAGAGTTTTGGCTTAAATTATATAGCAGATAGAAAGAATATATTTAAATAACAATGATGATTCTTTCCTTTAGTCAATTTTTAAATGCAATGGTAAGTCAATTTCCTTAAATAAAATGATCAAATAATAATATTAGAGAGATTGATAAATTACCATATAGAGGTATATGATAAAAATGTGCAACGAATGAAAGAGTTCGATCTTAAATTATATAGATAGATATAGAATAAATAGCAATTAATGATTCTTTTCTTTAGTCAATATTCTTAAATGCAATGATAAGTTTATTTCCTTAAATAAAATGATCAAATATTAATATAAGAGAGGTTGATAAATTACAATACAAAACTATATGATAAAATGTGCAACAAATGAAAGAGTTTTGGCTTAAATTATATAAAAGATATAGATAGATAGAAGATAGAAAGAATAGATTTAAATAGCAATGATGATTTTTTTCTTTAGATTTTTAAATACAATGATAAGTTTATTTCCTTAAATAAAATGATTAAATAATAATATTAGAGAGATTGATCAATTACCATATAAAATTAGATGATAAAAATGTGTGACGAATGAAAGGTTTCTGGCTTAAATTATATAGCAGATAATATGTAGATAGATAGATATAGATTAAATAACAATGATGATTCTTTTTTTTAGTCAATATTATTAAACGCAATGATAAGTTTATTTCCTTCAATAAAATGATCAAATATTAATATCAGACGGATTGATAAATTACCATACAAAACTATATAATAAAATGTGCGACGAATGAAAGAGTTTTGGCTTAAATTATATAGAAGATATAGGTAGATAGATAGAAGATAGAAAGAATAGATTTAAATAGCAATGATGATTTTTTTTTTAGTCAATATTTTTAAACACAATGATAAGTTTATTTCCTTAAATAAAATGATTAAATAATAATATTAGAGAGATTGATCAATTACCATATAAAACTAGATGATAAAAATGTGTGACGAATGAAAGGTTTCTGGCTTAAATTATATAGAAGAAGATATGTAGATAGATAGATATAGATTAAATAGCAATGATGATTTTTTTTTAGTCAATATTATTAAATGCAATGATAAGTTTATTTCCTTAAATAAAATGATCAAATATTAATATTAGACGGATTAATAAATTACCATACAAAACTATATGATAAAATGTCGACGAATGAAGGAGTTTTGGCTTAATTTATAGATATGATAGATACATAGAAGATAGAAAGATTAGATTTAAATAGTAATGATGATTCTTTTCTTTAGTCAACATTCTTAAATGCAATAATAAGTAATTAATTCACACTTATGGCATTGACTGAATAATTATTCATTTTCCTTTGGCACTCATACCCTCCTTTATTCTGTCTTCGACTTTCCTTTTTTGTGCATCCGCATCGTTTCGTCTTCCATCATTCAACACCTCTCTCTCAATAACTCTTTTTATAGCCTCTAACTCTCTATATATACTCCTACTCCCTCTTAATCTGATGAAGAAATAATAATAAAAAAAACACGAGCTTGATCATATTCTCAATTAAAATATTTAAAAAAAAAACCCATGGCAGCAAGCATTAATTCCTTCGTCATCGAATTCTTCTCTTTCTTCAGCTGCTTCGTTTTCCCAGAACGACCGACAATCACAGCTGCTGTGAAAAACCGACCAAGAAGCGCAAAGCCTCGCGGGTCTCGCTCTTCAAACCCCCAAAAGCACACTCTTCCTCATGGCCCTACGTCAAGCACATTTTCTCCAAAACCAAAACACACAATGACCAGATACTATCGAGATTCGAAGAAGAACACAGGAGATGTGCATCGCCGACAGCAACGAGCTGCTGAGGTTCCATTGTTCGATGTTCATAGGGCTTGATGGAGAGAGAGTTCCTTTAATAAAGACTAAAGCACTTGAATTTACTAGTTAAATTTCAATTGAACTATGCATGTACTTTTTAGTAACACCGAAACTATAAAATTTTACTTATTTATTTATTCCAAAAGTCAAAGCACATCATTGTATACTTGTGTCCGCAAGCAACACTTTGATTTAATTTGTTACATCATACTTTTTTTTTTATCGCCATTACACCATACGTTATGTTAAGGAAGAGACATTAAAGAAAAGTACGTAAGGGAAAATTTTTTTAGAGATACCATTTGAGCAATAAGCTTTCTGTCCTCTATATATGTAGCCTAGAAGTATTTGCTTCAGTTGATTTGTCTTATCCCTTTTTCTTGTTGGAAATAAAAATTTAGGGCCTTTAAGGATTGCCTCTTTTCTACACCACCCACCCCTACCACCACCCGCGCCACCTCCTCCCCCCACCCACCCCCACCGCCCGCCAAACAACACCAAATATTTATTTGTATCCATTCTGAATCTACTAGAAACTAACATTTCAAAAACTATTGTATCTTATTTGTTTCTATTTCAAACTTGATGTTTGAATGGATTGTCTTTTTGGTATCTTATCATTCATTGGGAAATGAAAATTGAGAAATAAAAGTTTACTTACCATTGAGGTAAAAGATTTTAAAATATAAGATGTACCGAAAAGACATATTTTAGATTCTATTCAGTTTAGATGTCTCATGCCTATCCTATATTTTTTATGGTGAATTCTTTATTTAGTGAAATGAATAGATGGTTACTTATTAGGCAAAAACTCCAAGTAATTCTGCCTGATTTCTTGATCAATCAGTAAGATGGTGTTAAATGGAAACCAGGACTGTGGAATAAAACCTGTTAGATAAGTATAGTCAAATAGGATCTTTGAAATTTTCTAGCTAGAGCACTGCTTTATTTTAAATTCTTTGGTTGTTGATGGGATTCTTATGGGTATCATTTTGGCAATCATCTTATCCAAAACCATGGTGGGCTTGGCCCTCCAACAATTGCTCAAGTGATAGTGCTTTGCAATTCACTTCTGTAACTTATACAATTCTTAAATTATCGGATTGGTCACTGCAACTAACTAATGTTTGACTATTTTACACATCCATCCTTACATGCAACTGCAAGGAACAAATTAGTGAAGAACTGCTGACATGAGATTTTGGAGTTCATGCGTGAAGTGAACTAGATTCATCCCTAAATCATCTTTTCATTTTGTCTCCACCACATGTCTTGGCCACTGGCCAAGAGGCATAAGGTTAAAGTAGTTGTGTAAAAAGAAATTTCATTGTCATTTACCACCGGATACCATTTAAGTTGATTTTTTCTGTCTTTTAGGTGAGAATCTTATTTCAGAGAATTCTTTTCTTGCACAATAGCTTGCATGTCCTTCAAATCTCACTACTATAAGTCTATCATCTATGGTTGGTCCAATACTTGTAAAATGGTATCCTATGAAATGTTGATCTCTCACTGGAATTTAGACTAGCGTACCATATGAAAGACATAAAATCATCCAGCTGAATGCTCCACTGGACAAGATTCGTGTGCTTTGTCTTTGCATAAATTATCCACAATTAATGAAGGCACGTCACAGTATGATATATGATTCCTTTAGACTTTTTTTCTTTCCTTGTGATCATTCAAATGTAGGAATCTCTTCTCATGATCTCCTCTGCTTCTAATAGGGAGGTGTTCAAAGGGTGCATTTGTTGGATGGAACTATTGGTGGGGTTATCTTGCTGGAATTGTTTCAGCGAGATGGTATAGGAACTATGGTTGCTACGTATGAAACTATAATAGAAAGGGTCGTGACTTTTCCATTCCCATCAGTAACTTGCTCCAATTGTTTTGAGTAGTTGAAATAGATATGTTATTGTCGGAAGATCATTTTAGAATTTTAGAAAATATATCTTTTTGTTGTAGTTGATCTATTTCCAGATACTTCTGCAGTGGGTAGATGTTATGGTATCACAAATTCTTCATCCATTTGCTTCACTTAATGCAAAGGTAGACAGTCTGATTGAATTTAAATTATGGATTTGCTTGTCAGGTCCTAGCTTGACTGTCTTTTCAGTCTTGCATCCTTTCTGAGATTTTGCATTTCTGATTTCAATGCAAGATTATTAATGTGGCCGATTCTCGTATCTATTATCTAACCTAGTTTTCGACTTCCTAACATTCTATAAAATTTTTAGACCATGTTTGTCTTCACACTATATTTATAAATAGAAAGGATCTTATATAAAATGCTTTACAAAAAATGGGGTGGCAATGTTTTTATCTAATTTGTTTCGGGAAATGAAGTCTGATCATTTCAAATGACATGGTTTCCTCCATAAATGGGGGACAACATATATTGGGTTGCAGTAGAGCTGAAATTGTTGAGATTGAAGCTGCTAAATAAGAACTTGGTTCTATATAAACCAAAGTCTATTTTAGGTAGAGAACTGAATTGTAAAAACATTGAGCAGTGTATACAAAAGGAATATCTATGCAAATAAGCTCTAGGGTGTTATCTTTAATTTTACTAGAAAGCTTTGTTCATATTGAGCCATGTTTGTAGTTGCCAACTATACTATTCCTGGCCCAAAATCTCAAGCAAAGTGACTCAAGGAAAACAAATGCGATAGATCTAGTTGTCGTTTGACAAGAACAGATGAGTGCAACTTTTGAGCAGGCTTAATGACAAGTTTTTTCACAAGTTAAAGAACTTTGCCAGGTCAATGTGACACCTAAAAATAAAAAAATAATCATCTGTTTGGTTTTCAACATGACGATTCTAAAGATTAAAGTAGTAGTTATCTTCTTTTTGAGTCTTTGAAATTCTAAAGAATTTATAATGATGCGTGGAGCAATTCCTTTCAGTTTTAGTTTCAATTTGAGTTCGCAATTTTTAAACCTTTTTTTCTCTATTTGAAGTGATCTTTATGGAGGAACCCGGATGGCTTCTGAGACAGACATTAGTGGAGTTAGACAGATAATAAAACCTCTGCACTTTGGTTCGAAGGACTGATAAGGAGGTTTGCTCTCTTTTTTCAGAGATTTTCTTTAGCAGATTATATTTTCTCCTAATATGTAATGGAGCAGTTTTTACCAAAATTGATCTGATGCGCTTCCACTTATTCTTTTGTCTATTTGCTTGAGGCATCGAACTCATTCATTATTGTTGAGAGAGAAGGTCAGATCATTGCATGTGCTACTCTGTTTCCTTACTTTAAGGAAAAGTGCGGCGAGGTGGCTGCAATTGCTGTATCTCCAGAGTGCCGTGGTCAACGACAAGGAGATAAGTTACTTGGTAAGCATCAAGTATATTCGAGCAATGGCCTTCTGATGTTCCTGTTTTTGTTACGTGACCTATTATACTGAGTAAACTAACATCCTAAATAAATGGAAGTATTTCTGTGCATATTTGCAAAATTATATGAAGATTATAAGAAGTTTGTCTTTGTACATGTTGAATTTTCCATTTTTTCACTGTTGCTGAAAATGAATTGAGATCATATGTAGAAGATAAGTGATGTGCTTCTTTTGTACGATTGCAATATTAGTAATGGGTTTTTTGACACTTAAATTGGACCAGTTACTCCTCTAAATAATTCTTTGTCCAAAGATCAGAGTCCATATGTCACGCCCTAAGGGGTACCCTAAACGTAACAGTCCACCACACTCAATATTAAAGCTTAAGTATGACAACCTTAACCACTCCCAGAAGCTTTGATATTAAGTGTAAAGCATGCTCTCATAAATTTAGAGGACCCTCTATGGAATTATGAAGCTTAAGAAGATATAATAACAGATTAAAAAAAGAGGATTCATAATATTTGTTGATTCATAACAATGATCTTATAAAACTTAGGGGCATTCTCCAATCACAAATCTAATACAAGTATAATTCTACATCTTGTCCAACATTAAACTTCATCTAGAAATTCCTTAACCAAAATGAGATAATTGGCTGCAGGGTCCACGTGGCCTCAACCACATATAGGAGAACTGCAAAAGATATGTATAACAGTATAAGCTAATAGGTTTAGTGAGAACTATTTCCATTAATAACTTCTTATAATGAAAACTCAAACAAGTTATTTAAACAAACATATGAAATGCAACATACACGTGGGCAAATAAAGCATATAGTTTTCTAGAAAAGACTAGTCTCGAAAAGAAAAGAAAAGGAATTGTTTTGACTTGATGAGGACAAGTCTAAGACTAGAATGACTAGTCTTAAAAACAACTTGAAATAAATAAATTGCAATGAAGTAAATAAATTGCATGAAAGGTAAATAAATTGCAAGACAATGAGCTTATATGCTCTCAAATAATATATATTTTTATATAGATATTTAGATAGTTATGATCGTAAAGGAATCATAAAGGAACATAATGGAATTTGTGATTATGAACAAAAACAAAGTATGAACCTATTGTTGCTTTCTTAACCTTCATGGTTCTAGAAAACACACATTAAGTTCATACTAAGTAGATGAACATAAAGAAAGCTTGGAGGATTTTCTTGAAGAAAGTTTACCTAAAGAAGAAACTAAAGAGAGCTTTCTTGTAAAACTTCTTGGAGAGGATTTTTGAGAGAATTTGAGAGAGATTTTGGTATAGTAACTTTAGAGAAGAAGTGGTGTGAAAGAAGTGAAGGTATGAGGGGGTATTTATAGGAAAATGTGGGAGATAATTTGTGTTAATTAAATAAATGAAAACAAAACAAATTGAGGGGATATGTGGGGGGCCGGCGCAATTTTCATGCATAGAAGAGGGGGAAATTGCTCATATTATTGTTATTATATCTAAGTATTATTATGTATTTATATATATATATATATTCTTTAGAGCATATAAGCTCACTTGCAATTTATTTATTTCCATGCAAAGTAATTTATTTATTTCTTTTATTGCAATTTATTTAATTCTTGCTATTTTAAAACTAGTCTCTAGTCTTAGACCTGTCCTCATCAAGTCAAAACAAATTTTTCTTTCTTTCATTTTACTTTTCTTTTGGGACTAGTCTACTTCTTAGTCTCGGAAGCCTTGAAGAAGCTAAGACTCCCAATACTTGACCTTATTTATTATTTATGTTATTTTTGCTTGTTATTATATTCTCATAGATCATGCCATTAAGATTGTTGTCCAAATTTTTCCAAGCTCTAAAAATATTTGATAAAAGGAAAATTTTATCACATAGGAATAAGTTTATATAAAATGTAAAATCTATAGTTTAACAAAAAATAAAGTCGTTTCTTTCCAAGTTATAAGAAGAACTCATTAAAATTTTAGAAACTACTTTTGTTTTGAAAAACTTTTAAATCATTTCTATATCACTTTGTTTTTCAAAAAAGAAAATGATTTTTGATACAAAAATGATTTCTATGAAAACATAAATAAAGGAAACCTTATGAGAAAGGAATGAGAATTTTCACATTAAGATTTTTTCAAACAAATGGGCAAAGAAAAATTGTATAGAAAATAAATAGGCAAAATAACACTAATGTAGAGAATTTAGAAAAGAAGAAAATTACTTTTCGAAAAAGGTTATCTAGGAAAAATAATAAGTCAAACATAAAGTAATTCTTTGAAAACAAGAAGAATCAAAATATTCATTAAAAAATATTTACAAAATGGATTCTTGTAATCTATATTTTTCTAAACTCCTAATTGACATTGTTTTACTCAAGAAACATGATTGGACAATAAACACTTAAGCATGAATAAATATGAGCTAAATAGCTATAAAAAGAGAAATTTTCAACTATATAGATAACTAAATATTTATCAAACAAATTTTGAATGATTTAATGTTTGAAACAAAATTGTTTTTGGGATAGAAAAATTCGGACTGAATCCGATCTCCACTTTTGGGGCCTAAATGGTTTAGTTTGATAAAAATTGTAAACCCTTAAATTTTCGAATCGGTTTAGCACAAAACCCTAACCGGAAGTCAAACGAAACCCTAAAGATCAACAAAACCCTAGTTCACCGTATCCATCTAAATCCGGCATTGCCGTTTTCTTTGGCCCTAGAAAACGAAGTTGGGATAATTAGCTAGAATAGCTCGTAATAACCATAGGTTTTATAAAAATTTCAGTTTCGCGAAATTCGGGTGTCCTTCGAACCCGATCGGACACAGTTCTCGAAAAACGTGTCCGGAGGCTCGAAAGAGTAAAAATATTCCGAATACACCGTTAGACTCGTAAAAATATAAGTTTTCCAAAAATATCAATTTCGTAATTTTTCGGTAAGTAAAAATAACAGATATAGCTATTATACGTGTATTTTCTTACTACCGGTACTTTAATTGTCATATCTACTTTACATTACACTATTCATTACTATTCTACACTATTCTTTTATCTCTACTTTTTCTTACACCTATTCTTACACTCTACATAACCTATAATCTTCACTTTTTACCTTCCCCATAACTTTACATCACATCTACTTTACATATTACATCTTTTATTTTCCAAAAAGTCAAAAAATTAAATCAACATCCCCCTCCTACAAGCATGGCCGGCGCCCCTTGTCCCTCTCCCTCTCTCAAATTGTTTTAATTTTGCTTTATTTAATCACACAAAAATCACTCCACATTTTCCTATAAATACCCCCCTCCTCTTTCACTTCTTTCACACCACTTCTACACTAAAATTACTCTCTCAAAATCTCTCAAGAATTTCTCTCCAAGAAGTTCTTCAAGAAGTCCTCTTTAAGCTCATCTTCTTTAGGTAAAATTTCCTCAAGAAGTCTCCATGTTCATCTACTTAGTATGAACTTAGTGTGTGTTTTCTAAAACCATGAAGGTTAAGAAAGCAACAATAGGTTCATACTTTGTTTTTGTTCATAATCATAATTCCTTTATGTTCATGATTCCTTTATATTCATTTATGTATCTCTTATGTTCATTTATGTCTCTTTTATGTTCATAACTATCTATTATATCTATATAGCTATATATACTAATTAGAGCATGTAAGCTCATAATCTTGCTTATTTATCTTTCATGCAATTTATTTATTTCAAGTTGTTTTTAAGACTAGTCTCTAGTCTTAGACTTGTCCTCATCAAGTCAACACAAGCTTGTCATTCTTTCATTTTATTTCTTTATGGGACTAGTTTATTTCTTAGTCCCGGGAGCCTTGAAAAAGCTAAGACTCCAATACTTGACTTATTATTTATGCTTTATGTTATTTTGTTTATTATTATTCCATAATCATGTTCATTTAGATTGTTGTCCAAAGTTTTATTTTCTAAAGATAATTAAATAAAAGAAGGCTTCTTGTCACTTAGAAATAAGTTTATGTAAAGTATAAAATCAACACAAAATAAACTCATTTCTTTTCATGTTACCAAAAAGAGAACTCACTATAATTTTATAAACTACTTTTGCTTTGAAAAGATACTAAAATCTTTATTATTCCACCTTGTTTTTCAAAAGGAGATATTTTTGTTAAAATGGTTCTTTTCATGAGAAAGAAAATAAGATGGATGACTTAGGAGATTTTTAAGTAAAGACCTTTGCAAACTAATAGGTAAAGAAAATTTATAGTTTGAAAATAATAAAGTTATTTCTTTTCAAGCTACAACAGGAAATTAATAGAATTATAGAAATTAGTTTTTCTACAAGAAGTCCTTAATTGCTCGACATTATTTTTATGAAGAAAACAAATTTTCATACATGGATGAATATTTTTGAAAATATGAGACATGAGAAAAGAATGAGAAATATCAAGTAAAGATTTTTACAAAACAAGTAAACAAAAGAATTTACACAAGAAAAATGAAGAATAGCATATTTTCTAAGAAAACTTCAAATATAGTATTAATGTAACTTAGCAAGGAGGAAATTTTATTTTCAAAGGTCACTTAAAAAGATAAATGAAACCAACATAAAACGTTTTTAGAAAATAAAGAAAACAAGGTATTCATTTCAAAGAAATTCACAAAAACAATTTCCGAAACGCTTCAACCCGACATTGTTTTACCTAAGAAAAATAATTTGGACAACAAGACACTTGAGCATGCTTAAATATGAGTTATATAGTTATAAAAAGAGAATTTTTCAACTATATAGATAACTAAGTATTTATCAAACAAATTTTGATTTCTTGAACCAAGGTTGTTTTTACTTGAAAATCCGTGGTGAATTTTGTCGCCACTTTTTCGGAGCCTATATGGCTTTGTTTGTGGAAATGATTTTAGAAATGGGTAGATCTTTTCGAGTAGATAGAAATCGGTATGTTATATGGGCGATTCCGAGTTAAAATGACCAAGTTATGACCATTTTAAGTTGAAACATTCTTCCATACGAACTTTAACGTTCTTTGGCATTGTTTTGTCAAAATTCAAGAAAATCTTTAAGAAAAACTCATTGTGGGTATTTTCTTTGGATAGGTAACCCCGAGGAAGGATTCCTTTACCCCGAGGACTATTACGATTAAGTGGAGTGTGTGAACGACTCATCCGCTTAGAGGAATAGACGACGATGGCATCGTGGGTTATTCCCCGTTATTTTTCATACTCTTGATTGTGCTTGTAAAATTAGTTGCACTAGAATTTAAGTAAAAATCAAAAGGAAGTGTATGATAATATGTTGAAAGAATAATAAGTATATCGAAACTCGATTTGTTTGTAATAAAGTTGTATGTGAATTAATATCTTGAAATGTTTGAAATTGATTGATCACTTGAAAGAATTTAAACGTAACTACTAGACTTTAATTAAAGAAATTATTCATGCACCTCACATGTTGAGTCACATTGCATTCACTACTATACAATTGGTGGGACAAGTGTATAATAGTGGTGGTTGACATAACCGGTATATCATGTAATGGTAGTAGTAGGAGCCTGTAATAACTACAAGTTTTTGATGGCTAGTAGGAGCCTGTATTAACTACAAGTTTTTGATGGCTAGTAGGAGCCTGTAATAACTACAAGTTTTTGATGGCTAGTAGGAGCCTGTAATAACTACAAGTTTTTGATGGCGTATATGAGCCGGTAAGATCTATAAAAGTATTTTTAAAAGTTGTGGCTGTAATTGGCCTGAATACCCAACCCCGAATGAAGGGCGTAAATTCATTCAACATATGATTCCGGAAAGTCATATGTCTTATATGCTCACGTGGTTGTTGCATTTCATACGTTTGAATAATAAACTTGATTGATAATTTACTTCGAGTATGAATTTTGGGATTTACTCACTAAGCCTAGTAGCTTATACCCAATAGATATCTTTTGTAGTTTCCTTACTTATGGTTAAGGCCACGTGGACCATGCGGGCAGGTAATCCCTTTTGAACATTAGAAATCGGATAAAGTATAGCTTAGTATTGGCATGTTTAGATTAGTAATTCAGAGAGTTGTTCCTAAGAATGTAAAGTCTTTGCCATGAACAATTAATATTGTGAATCCTCTTTTCTTAATGTGTTTTTATATCTCCTTAAGCTTCATAAATTCCATGAATGGTCCTCTAAAGTTGTGAAAGTACGCCTTACACTTAATATAAAAGCTTTTGGGAATGGCTAAGGTTGTCATACTTAAGCTTTAATATTGAGTGTGGCGGGCTGTCACATTTAGGGTACCCATTGGGGCGTGACAGTTTAAGTTGATATCAGAGCATGGTTTAAGAACCTAGGAATCATAATTATTGAAATGGACTTAAGAAGAATTGACTTAGATAGAAACAAGAAAACCTAGATGAAATAGAATGGGTAGAATAAGTCTCATAATATCTTTCTTTTACGTAGATCACCATAGATGAGGCCCGTCTCCAAGCCAAGAACTTCCGGAAAGGACCCTTGGAAACACCAGAAGATTATCGATTGAGACTTAGAGTTTTATGTGAAGAATTTGCCGTAGCTGGACAACCTAAGACCGTCCGAGAAATGTTCCAAATATGGAAGAGAGGAATGATACAAACAGAATGGAGGGAAGTGGTACAGACCATTCACAACTGTCCCATAGGAAAGAAGCTGACCGAGTTGGAAATGATATACGTCGTGGAACGTATTGCGGCCATTGCTGAAGATAGACCTATGTTGAAGGAAGCCACATTCGTTCTTAAGAAAGACAGGGGAAGAACTTCACCAGATTTCCAGACATGGAGAAAAATTGGACCTATGTTCATTTATGCCCACGACAACTTGATGGATCACCTTGAATGGATGAAGGCAGACATCAACGATATCTTCCATTGGCATGGAGTGTACCAGGAAGTACTACGACCACCAACCCAAGTACCTACGGAGCCGCCTACCTTCATGGGAATCTAACTAAGAAGGAACGAGCCCCTACGCCTGTGGATGATGGATCAATAATAAGGGAAGAGCCTATGGAAGAAGATGAAGAGAGTGAAGATTCGGAGGAAGACCCGAAGGAAGAGAATAGAAGAAGCAGGACCAGAAGAAGGAAATCAGACCACTGTGGCAGACGAAGAACCCCATAACAGCACTGAGGAAAGGATTATCCGCTACTTCATGAGACGACAGACTCAGGGAAGGCAAGAACCAAACTCGGGC
The DNA here is from genome assembly GCA_024138025.1 of Combretum micranthum. Taxonomy (NCBI): domain Eukaryota; kingdom Viridiplantae; phylum Streptophyta; class Magnoliopsida; order Myrtales; family Combretaceae; genus Combretum; species Combretum micranthum. Next base: position 259,542 of record JAMXBD010001862.1, read on the forward strand.
CATGAATACAGACAGTGCTCCACCCAATGAGAACAATAGCATGGAGACCGATGGAGCCGTTACTTGGAGAACCATTCACGACATAGTACCAGAGATGACTAGAGATGAGCTAACCGACGGACACGAAAGATAGGGAGGCAGCCCGGAAGAGGAGGAAATATTTCAGCCAATTCATGAGGGACTGGAACCCAGGATCGTCCAGCAGCAACCCGGGAGATGCACCCGAGGAATGAAGAAAGGAGGAGAGGAGAACGAAGCATATCCCTAGAAGTCCAGCTTAGATTTTGTAATCATAGACTAGATCCATGATCTTAGTCTATCTTTTAATTCTCGGAACAATGCTTGTTATTTTCTATGTAATTTTCTTTTGTGATTTGCCTTATTTCCGATTTCACGTATGAACTTTATTTCTATGATAATGCTCTAAGTTTGATTTCAGAAATTGTTTGATTTAAATTTTGTTAGCTTTTATGCATATTTAAATTTCCGATATATCCACCAATTTCCGGTAAAAATTTAATTAAGTTAACAAAACTTTATAAAACCTGACTTAGGAAAGTTTAAAACAGCCGAAATAGGAGTAGACGAAGAAGGGAACGAATCGCCTCTAACCAACCAGACAAAGCAGCAGATCAACCTGCTGTTCAAGGAGCCGCCGCACCTCAAAGGGACTTACACGCCACGTTAGGACACCTAACCCACGTATTATAAGAAATTAGGCAAAATATGCCAGCACAAGCCCCCGTGCCCGAGGCAACCCCAGCAACAGTGTCACGCCCCGAAGGGTACCCTAAACGTGGCAGTCCACCGTACACAATATTAAAGCCTAAGAATGACCACCTCAGTCACGCGAAGGCTTCCATACTATGTACAAGGCGTCTAACACATGGAGGAGACTCATCGGAGTAATGCATTTTATGTTGATACAACTTGAGAACAATGTAAAGGAAATTCAATTCACTATTCTTCAAAATACAACTCATTAACTTCAATTACAATTCATCAAAAGATTCTACTACATAAACTATTACAAGGCAAATAAAAACCTAGCTAATAACTTCAAACATTCTTATGTCTTGCCGGAATCCTGAGTCATCCGACTCAACCATTCAGTCCCCACTTGCATTCTTGAGATAACCTGTTCATTTAAACAACTATGGGGTATAAGCTACACTAGCTTAGTGAGTGAAAACTTCCAGGATTACATTTATAACACGTCATACAATCAAGTGATTAGTCAGACAAGTGATATGCATCAAACTCGTGAATTCAACAAACATATGACCTGCCGGAAATCATATGTGGATGGACTTGCGCCCTCCATCCCGGGTTAGCAGATTAACGAATCCTGCGGTACGACCGGACCGTTTCAGCTTACGGACAACTATAAACTATAAAATCGTTTAAGGTACAACGATAAACCAACAAATGCTAATGCTCCATCCCCATCGTGTATGAATGAGTTCAATTTCATCTTCAATTCCGAATAATCAATTATACCAATTCTTTTAAGTGATCATCAATAATCGCAGACAATCAATTCTAATTCATCTATACAAGCAATAGTTAATCACTCGGCTTCGATATTCTTACATTCCATTTCTCATATCAACAACAAGCATACATAGTTCCCATTCGTCCCCATCATGCATATCCATTTTATCTTTACCAAATCTAGTGCAACTATTATTACAATCACATACAATAAATGAAATCGGAAGTAATACTCACTCGGCCATTGGATCACCGGTCTCTTAGTATAAGTAATCCGGTGGTAGGGAATCGTCGATATCGGGTCACCTAAAAAGGAAGAAATACCCTAATAAGTATTTCATCACTTAACTAGTCCAAGCTATCTACACAATCTATCAAATTCGTAATTCTCGTCCTAAGCGGGAATTCCAACTTAAAACGGCCATAACTTGGTCATTTTAACTCGGAATCTCGCAAATTATATATCGATTTCTATCTACTTCGAAAGATCTATCTATTTCTAATATTATTTTTAAGTTTTGAAAACATTTAGGTCTCGGAACAGAGGGATCAGATCTGATCAGTAACGGTTTCCGATTCCGAAAAATAGTTTTGTAAATGTTTGTAATGTTTTTACTATATAAATTAGCTATACATGCAATATGAATGATTTCCTAACATGAATGACATGAGATGAGCTTAATGTATGCATGATCTTGATGATTTTTGCTAAAGGAAAATTTTATAACTTTTTATTTTGCAAGACCATAATAACAACTTTCATGAAAAATCTAGTTTTCTAACTTTATCATTTCCATTTGTTTTGGATTTGTTACTTAAGAAAATATAATTATTTTTGTCAAAATTGAGTCTTCATTATATGTACTACTTATGACCTTCATTTCTTCATAAAAATTTCCATTTTACACTTGTAAACATGTTTTCAAGTGGGGTTGATTCCAAAATCCGAATTGGGTAAAAATTGGTTTTTGAGTGATTCCTTTAAGTATAAATCATTTGATATTTAGAAAATTAGGGCTCAATCATACATAACCACTAAGGCTTCATTCTTACACAAAAATTTGCATTTTACACTTTGCAAATATTTTTAAACAAGCTTTGCACAAAAATCCGAATTTTGGAAAATTTTCGTTTTTGCATAATTCTTATGGGAAAAACTTGTTTAATGCATAAAATTTGAAGCTTTACTATATCTATTGTCTAAGGACTTCATTTAACACATAAAACTTGCAATTTGACTTCAAATACTAAGTGATTACTTATGCATCATCTCAAATTACGAATTTGACAATTGATCACTAACTCAAAATTTTTCCATTTTAATTCCATTACTTGTTTACACATTACTCATGCCTAAACTCATTTTAACTTGTAAAAATCATTGCTTAATGATATCTATTACCTATATACTTCATTTTTCACATAAAACATGAGTTTTGGAGTTGATACATGGGTTCTAAAAATTGGTTTGATTGGGATCCGAATTTACAAAATTCATTTTTGGACATATCTTTGATAAAATCTATCTAACTATGAAAATCCATTCCTTTCATATCATATCCTAAGAGCCTTCATTTCTTAAATAAAAACTTTATTTTTGAGTTGGAAAATATGTTTTTGCACTAGGCCTTGGCCAAAATCCGAGAATAGAACTTTGTTTTGAAAATTAATCTTTGAAAATCATCTTTGAACCATATAAAATGAAGTCTTGATGCTATATATATATTAAGCCTTCATTTTCTTATGTAAAAATTACATTTTGACACTTAAAAAGTAGTTTTTAAATATGGGTCTTGCCAAAATACGAATTTCACAATTTTGTTTGAGTTCATAACTAGATCTATACTTAATATGAACATAAACATAAAACAAATGCATGGTAATAAGCTATAAACATCATGGATCTAACTTCACTTATCAAAATCTTTCATTTATGGTATCTATACCTAAGCCCTTCATTTTAAATGAAAAATATACATTTTAAAGTTGAAAAACCACTTTTCTAAATAGGGTTCCATTTTCATCCGAATTTTCAAAATTGATTTTTGTTGAAAACAAAATAGATCTTGGGTTTCCTACAACTTTCCTACCATCATCAAGCTATAGCAAGTTGTTCATGACATAAACAAAGATCTAATGCATCTATGAACTCAAAACTTTAGATCTAGTTTTCTAAACTAGTTTTACATGCATGAATCACTAAGATAGACATGTGAATGCTAGATCTATGCATAAATCATAAGGAATAACAAAAATGACAACTTAAATAACAAGATCTATGGCATAAACAAAAATCAAAGCCATAAAAAGTTAGATCTACAAAATATAATAACTTTAAACAAGAAAATAATTATAATACAAGGTAATAAAAGTGGAGAAGAGAAAGATTTCATTTTTGGCATCATCATCCTAAGCTTTTAAGCTTATGGAAGTTCATTTGATGCATGAAACCTTCATTATACTTTACCTATATCACCTATGGAGCTTTGGAATGAAGATTTGCTTAGAAAATCTTTAAAAATGAAGTGTGGAAGCCATGGAAGAAGAAGGGGGCAGCTTTGTTTATTGGAGAAACATGAACAAGAAGAAGAAGAAAAGAGAGGAAATAGAGAGAGAAAAGGTTAAAGAATGAAAGAGGAAAAGTGAATAAATGAAGGAGTGAGAGAAATGAGTGTTTTAATTGTAATAAATGAGAGAAAAAAAATAAAACATGGGCAGCCACTTCTTGGAACATGCTGCACGTCATTTTTGAAGAGAGGAGAGAGAGGGTTTTGTTGAAATTTGACTTGAATTAAATTGTGTAATTAATGTGTAATGTAACTTTTTGAAAAAGGATTGAAATATAATTAATTTTAGTCAAAATATGAGTGGATAAAGGACAATGGCAGCCATAAATAGGGTCAAAAATCTGCCATCAATTGTGGGATAATGTGTAGAAAGATTGAAGTGAAAAGGAAGTGATATGTGTAAGATGTACTTGAAGGTATGGGTTGTAAAAGTACTTTATTAATAAAATTAATTAAAATAAAATAAAATTAGAAAATTTATTCAAAATATTTGTAGCAGATTTTTCATAATTAAATTTAAATAATTATTTGAATTATTTTAGTAATTTAACAAATATGTTACCGGTATGATCAAAATACGCGAATATGGGCTATAAATGATATTTTTATAACCCGAAAAATTCTAAAAAATTATTTTATGAAAATAAAAATATTTTTAAAATATTTTTCAATTATTAAATTAATTTATTTTATTTTTAGTATCGGGTCTTAAACAGAATCTGATCCCGTAAAGACTCGAAACGAACTAAATTTTAGAAAAACAAAATTTTCTATAACATATAAAATATTTATCTAAAAATATAAGACTTTATAAGAATAATAAAATTTTTAATAAAATAAAAATGAATAGTGCAAAAGTCTAATCAATTACCGGTAACAATGGAAATACGATAAAAAGGTTATAACCGTAACTTTTATAACCCGAAAAATTATATAACTGATATATTTAGAAATCTTATGAAATTACGAGTCTAACGGTACTATTGGTATATTTTTGATATCTCGAGCCCCGGGACACGCTTTTCGAAGTCTGTATCCGAACGGGTTCGAAATAGGTCAAAAATTTACCAATCTGATATTTTTAAACAAACTCATATTACTATGAGCTATTCTACATATTTAGCTACGCCTCGGCCTCTAGGTTAGGGGCACTAGGTTGCCGGACTTAGGCTATTGCATTCCGATTAAGGTTTCCGGGTGATTTTTCCGGTTTAGACCTTTGCCAATTTGGAAACTGATATTTATGTTTATAACATTTTAATTTGAGAAATCTATTTTTAAATTTTATTTTTGTAAGTATTTAATATCTCTTAATATTTTCGGAATTCTTGAATCGAGTTTTATTTCCGAAGGTCAATCATTATTTACTTTTTAATAGTTTGTTTTTGGGCTTTATATTACCCGATTTTATAAGTTGGAGTTAATTATGGAATTTTTCGTACGTCGTAGTTTTGAATTTGAAGACCATTGTGTTCTTATTTTATTTTTTAAAGATTTTCATTTTCTCAAGATTAAGAAGTTTATGTATTCGTTCGCGTTTTTGGGCTAGTTGAAATTTGGTTTTAATTTGAAGTGATTTTTGGGGTTTATTTTCGAAGCCCATCTTAAAATTATTTATTGAAATTTTCCGGGGCTTACAAACAGCATCAGCGACAGCCCCAGTATCTATACCAACCCCACCACCACAACAAGCTTCAACAGAGGCATCTGTGCATAGGAACATGCATAGCCAAAGTGCACCCCTACCTCCATCTCCACCACCTAGACCACACAAGAGCATGTTACCTAACTTCATCAAAAGTAACCGCTACTTTGAAGGAGCTTATGACAAGCCAGAAGAGGCAGAAGATTGGCTATCCCAAATAAAGATGTCTTTTGATGCATATGAAGTTCCGCCCTAGTTGCAAATCAAGTATGAAACATTCATGCTTCGTCTAAACGCTAGGATATGGTGGGAGTCAAGGAAAAGAGATCTAATGACTCCAATCACTTGGGAAATGTTTAGACATGAGTTTTTGGAGAATTATTCTCCAGGAAGTTTACGAGTAAGATATAGTGCAGATTTCTTGCAAATTGCTCAAAAGGGAAGAACAATCGAACAATATGAGACCGAGTTCAGTAGATTGTTGCAATATGCACCAGATTCCTATAAGTACAGTGAAGAATTGAAAAGACAAGTCTTTATAGGAGGATTGGACGAAGACCTAAGGATGAAGTTGGAAGAATTTGACATAAGGAATTTTTGAGAATTGGTGGAAAGAGCTCGGATTGTAGAAGGAGCAAGGAAAAGGAGAAAAAGAATAGAAGAAGAAAAAGACCCAATCGTCGCAAGGGAAGTTTTACATAAAACCCCATCTCATGCCCCTACCAAAGAAAATCAAGAGCGACAATAGAAGGATCATACCAAGAGGTATTAAGTGTTGGAAGTACAATGGAGCACACTACCCGAAGAAGTGCCCCCAGCTATTTGGAAAGTGTTTCTTCTGTGGAAATACAAACCATAAGATGTCAAAATACCCAAACAGAGGGATAGATGCTTGCTATGTTTGCAATCAGAAAGGACATTTTGCCAACAACTGTCCATAAGGAAGGAATATTCTGTCAAGATCATCAGAGGAAGTTGTACCTGTAAGAATGGAGAAAGGAAATGAAAATAGAAGTGGAAGCAGACCTGGACCTACTGCTTCGGGAAATTCGAATTTACAACTTGGAGGGACGATGGATAAGTGAAGAAGTGAACAGAGAGAATGGAAACTTGACTGCCTTGGAGTACATTAGAGGCTATAATAGCGATGCAGGAACCAGTCAATCCCCAACCTCCTTTATTTGATGTTGTTTCCTTGTTTCAAGTAACAAAGGAAAGTAAAGTTTTCTTTATGTGGATGAATAGGAGTGATAATCCCCTCTTGTGTACATAAGAAGTTTAGTAAATCAGAATGTTCTACTATCTTGAAGTTCAAAGTATTACATTCTTTCTATATATATGACAAACGATCAACATAGTTTAAGATAATGCGAAAGAATGAGAAAATTGGTCGAACTTTCAGCAAAGACGTGAGGACATGAAGTCACCCGTGACTATAGGGAACAATGGAAATAAGTAATCCTTTGAATAAGATGTATATCCCTCAAATAAGATCCCAATAAGAAGAAACAAGGAAAACATAGAGCTTACAAAAGAAAAAGAAAATAGTTGGCAAAGGATTTGCTAACATAAGGGAAGAACAGACACATTCTTTCAAGTTGATAAAGGAAATTAAGTAGCTAAAGAGTGAAGAGAAATTGACCTTTGGAGACATTCATAAGTTCCAATAAGAAGTTTTGAAAAGAATCCTGAATACAGATTTCACTCAGAGAAACATGGAAACTAGACTTATAAGGAAGTTGGAGAAACAATAAACGAGGAAATCGAGACCTTACGAAATGAAGTATGCCACCACGAAATATACCCATCCAGCTTGTAATGGAGAAGACCTTAGGCCAACGTATTAATTTTCGGAAAGGAACGAGGTGAAAACCTTTTAAGGAGCAAACACGTTTCTCTCAAGATTAAGATCACGATGTCACCAACAAAGGAACAAATCAAGAAGGCATGACCCTCAAATTCTTCATAACCCCACAAGTTTTAGTAAATGCTTTCTGGATAGTGATATAGCCTGAAGAAGCAAAGAAGTAATCTAAAAATGTAACCTTAAGTATAGGAAATTAACAAAAGGGAGTTGAAAAGCCGAACCTTGAAGCTCACAGCAAGGTTTAAAAGAGGAACCACGTTGGTAGGATATTAAGATCAACCGTATAAAAATAATAAAAGGGCTTAGATAAGAAGATACGAAGGATAAAGAAGGGATATAGGAAGAAAGATGTCTTAAAGGAAGATTTAGCATAACCTAAGGACAAGGAAGTTAGTAAGAAAGAATCATGAGTACGGTTCATAATTTAAGAACAACAACATATCCAAGAAGAACTCAGATATACCGAAGTTCAAGGAACATTAGAAGAAATGAAATTTGGATAAAGAAATGAAGACACTAAAGGATGAAAAGGTTTATGAAAACAGAATCAACCTTCTTAAGATCTTGAATTTCTCACAAACGATAACAAGAAGGCAAGGATGCTTATGGTATACATTGAGTAGCTAACCAAGATGGTTCGTTTCATAATCGATCAATATAACTCTCTCTAAAGGGAAAGGAGATGAAAGCAGAAGAGATCGTCAGAGATATGACAAATCTGGACGTGAGAATAGGAGCGAAGAGGAACTAATAAAGAATTTTGGACCCCTGAAACTACAAACGGTCAAGGAAAAACCATTCAAATACCTTGGAGGAACAATCAAGAGAATCTCGCGAGATGATAAAGGCACAAGATAGACGAAATAAGATGAATGGAAAAGAAGGACCTTAAAAACCTCGAAATAAGAATCAGATGAGTTTAAAAATAGGAAAAAAAAATCATAAGACGAGAAGGAAGTTGATTATCGGAAATGTGCAACAATTCCCCGTTTGACAAATGGTTAAGAAATCAAGTTATAAGGATAAAAGTTAATGTTTTCAAAGGAGAATTTTCCTTATATACCCAATACCGATATTTATCCGTAAGAATTCAGCGGTTAAGAAATGAGGAAATCAATTAAAGAGATCTTTTGAAGAAGGACGCATAACCCAAGTATCGAAGGAATGGTTAGAACCACAAGTGGGAATTTCCAAGTTTTGAGGACAAAACTTTCTTTAAGGGGGGTAGGTTGTAAACCCCTAAATTTTCGGAATCAGTTTAGCACAAAACCCTAACCGGAAGTCAAACGGAACCCTAAAGGTCAACAAAACCCTAGTTTACCGTATCCATCTAAATCCGGCATTGCCGTTTTCTTTGGCCCTAGAAAACGAAGTTGGGATAATTAGCTAGAATAGCTCGTAATAACCATAGGTTTTATAAAAATTTCAGTTTCGCGAAATTCGGGTGTCCTTCGAACCCGATCGGACTCAGTTCTCGAAAAATGTCCGGAGGCCCGAAATAGTAAAAATATTCCGAATACACTGTTAGACTCGTAAAAATATAAGTTTTCCAAAAATATCAATTTCGTAATTTTTCGGTAAGTAAAAATAACAGATATATCTATTATACGCGTATTTTCTTACTACCGGTACTTTAATTGTCATATCTACTTTACATTACACTATTCATTACTATTCTACACTATTCTTTTATCTCTACTTTTTCTTACACCTATTCTTACTCTACATAACCTATAATCTTCACTTTTTACCTTTCCCATAACTTTACATCACATCTACTTTACATATACATCTTTTATTTTCCAAAAAGTCAAAAAATTAAATCAACATCCCCCTCCTACAAGCATGGCCGGTGCCCCTTGTCCCTCTCCCTCTCTCAAATTGTTTTAATTTTGCTTTATTTTAATCACACAAAAATCACTCCACATTTTCCTATAAATACCCCCTTCCTCTTTCACTTCTTTTACACCACTTCTACACTAAAATTACTCTCTCAAAATCTCTCAAGAATTTCTCTCCAAGAAGTTCTTCAAGAAGTCCTCTTTAAGCTCATCTTCTTTAGGTAAAATTTCCTCAAGAAGTCTCCATGTTCATCTACTTAGTATGAACTTAGTGTGTGTTTTCTAAAACCATGAAGGTTAAGAAAGCAACAATAGGTTCATACTTTGTTTTGTTCATAATCATAATTCCTTTATGTTCATGATTCCTTTATATTCATTTATGTATCTCTTATGTTCATTTATGTCTCTTTTATGTTCATAACTATCTATTATATCTATATAGCTATATATACTAATTAGAGCATGTAAGCTCATAATCTTGCAATTTATTTACCTTTCATGCAATTTATTTACTTCAATGCAATTTATTTATTTCAAGTTGTTTTTAAGACTAGTCTCTAGTCTTAGACTTGTCCTCATCAAGTCAAAACAAGCTTGTCTTTCTTTCATTTTATTTCTTTATGGGACTAGTTTATTTCTTAGTCCCGGAGCCTTGAAAAAGCTAAGACTCCAATACTTGACCTTATTATTTATGCTTTATGTTATTTTGTTTATTATTATTCTCATAATCATGTTCATTTAGATTGTTGTCCAAACGTTTTATTTTCTAAAGATAATTAAATAAAAGAAGGCTTCTTGTCACTTAGAAATAAGTTTATGTAAAGTATAAAATCAACACAAAATAAACTCATTTCTTTTCATGTTACCAAAAAGAGAACTCACTATAATTTTATAAACTACTTTGGCTTTGAAAAGATACTAAAATCTTTATTATTCCACCTTGTTTTTCAAAAGGAGATATTTTTGTTAAAATGGTTCTTTTCATAAGAAAGAAAATAAGATGGATGACTTAGGAGATTTTTAAGTAAAGACCTTTGCAAACTAATAAGCAAAGAAAATTTATAGTTTGAAAATAATAAAGTTATTTCTTTTCAAGCTACAACAGGAAATTAATAGAATTATAGAAATTAGTTTTTCTACAAGAAGTCCTTAATTGCTCGACATTATTTTTATAAAGAAAACAAATTTTCATACATGGATGAATATTTTTGAAAAATATGAGACATGAGAAAAAGAATGAGAAATATCAAGTAAAGATTTTTACAAAACAAGTAAACAAAAGAATTTACACAAGAAAAATGAAGAATAGCATATTTTCTAAGAAAACTTCAAATATAGTATTAATGTAACTTAGCAAGGAGGAAATTTTATTTTCAAAGGTCACTTAGAAAAGATAAATGAAACCAACATAAAACGTTTTTAGAAAATAAAGAAAACAAGGTATTCATTTCAAAGAAATTCACAAAAACAATTTCCGAAACGCTTCAACCCGACATTGTTTTACCTAAGAAAAATAATTTGGACAACAAGACACTTGAGCATGCTTAAATATAAGTTATATAGTTATAAAAAGAGAATTTTTCAACTATATAGATAACTAAGTATTTATCAAACAAATTTTGATTTCTTGAACCAAGGTTGTTTTTACTTGAAAATCCGTGGTGAATTTTGTCGCCACTTTTTCGGAGCCTATATGGCTTTGTTTGTGGGAAAGATTTTAGAAATGGGTAGATCTTTTCGAGTAGATAGAAATCGGTATATTATATGCGCGATTCCGAGTTAAAATGACCAAGTTATGACCATTTTAAGTTGAAACATTCTTCCATACGAACTTTAACGTTCTTTGGCATTGTTTTATCAAAATTCAAGAAAATCTTTAAGAAAAACTCATTGTGGGTATTTTCTTTGGATAGGTAACCCCGAGGAAGGATTCCTTTACCCCGAGGAACTATTACGATTAAGTGGAGTATGTGAACGACTCATCCGCTTAGAGGAATAGACGACGATGGCATCGTGAGTTATTCCCCGTTATTTTTCATACTCTTGATTGTGCTTGTAAAATTAGTTGCACTAGAATTTAAGTAAAAATCAAAAGGAAGTGTATGATAATATGTTGAAAGAATAATAAGTATATCGAAACTCGATTTGTTTGTAATAAATTGTATGTGAATTAATATTTGAAATGTTTGAAATTGATTGATCACTTGAAAGAATTTAAACGTAACTACTAGACTTTAATTAAAGAAATTATTCATGCACCTCACATGTTGAGTCACATTGCATTCACTACTATACAATTGGTGGGACAAGTGTATAATAGTGGTGGTTGACATAACCGGTATATCATGTAAGTGGCTAGTAGGAGCCTGTAATAACTACAAGTTTTTTATGGCTAGTAGGAGCCTGTATTAACTACAAGTTTTTGATGGCTAGTAGGAGCCTGTAATAACTACAAGTTTTTGATGGCTAGTAGGAGCCTGTAATAACTACAAGTTTTTGATGGCGTATATGAGCCGGTAAGATCTATAAAAGTATTTTTAAAAGTTGTGGCTGTAATTGGCCTGAATACCCAACCCCGAATGAAGGGCGTAAATTCATTCAACATATGATTCCCGGAAAGTCATATGTCTTGTATGCTCACGTGGTTGTTGCATTTCATACGTTTGAATAATAAACTTGATTGATAATTTACTTCGAGTATGAATTTTGGGATTTACTCACTAAGCCTAGTAGCTTATACCCCGATAGATATCTTTTGCAGTTCCCTTACTTATGGTTAAGGCCACGTGGACCATGCGGGCAGGTAATCCCTTTTGAACATTAGAAATCTGGATAAAGTATAGCTTAGTATTGGCATGTTTAGATTAGTAATTCAGGGAGTTGTTCCTAAGAATGTAAAGTCTTTGCCATGAACAATTAATTATTGTGAATCCTCTTTTCTTAATGTGTTTTTATATCTCCTTAAGCTTCATAAATTCCATGAATGGTCCTCTAAAGTTGTGAAAGTACGCCTTACACTTAATATAAAAGCTTTTGGGAATGGCTATGGTTGTCATACTTAAGCTTTAATATTGAGTGTGACGGGCTGTCACGTTTAGGGTACCCATTGGGATGACAAAAATAGTTTTAGAAATGGGTAGATTTTTTCAAGTAGGTAGAAATAGGTATATTATATGCACAATTCCGAGTTAAAATGACCAAATTATGGCCATTTTAAATTGGAATTCTTCTTTATACGAACTTTGACGTTTTCATGACATTGTTTTGTCAAAATTCAAGAAAATCATAAGGAATACTCATTTTGGATATTTTCTTTGACTAGGTGATCTGAATGGAATGTGTATATAAATTCAGATACTACTAGCAAGTGTAGTGGGTCTTGATCAAGTAATATAGAAGTGAGTTGAGTATCGTTCCCACAAGGACTAAATTAACTACTAGATTGGTATTAGCTTATACTAATATTTAGGCAATCAAAACTTATCAATTAACTAACTAATTTTATCTATATGAATGCAATGAGATTGTAAGAAGTTATATAAGATGAATGTGGGACGGCACAGAATCTATCCTAATCTTTACTAATCATGCTGAATTTACATTATATGAACAATTAGGATTATGGATATTTGTAAGAAATTGTAAAGTCCTAAAACTATCAAGTTTTAGTGAACCATAAAATAATCTATTAGCTTCTGCTATACAAATTATCAATGGAATCTAATTCACAATTATAAATTTTTCAATTCTATAATTGTCTAATATCCTAAATTAACTTCTCCTAATTCCTTAGTGAGAAATTAAAATAAAATATTGCATGAAGTAGATGGAACAATTTCTAAATTAATATTAAACTTAATTGTTTCCACAATTGTTGTTTAATCTCAATTCATGAATTCCTATGAATCCTAATTCTTTTTCCAAAACTTCAGAATTCTTATCAATTAAATTTCTATTAGAAATAAAACAGATAATTAGGATTCAATACAAATATTCCATAATTTTAACAATCCTCTAATATAAATTCAATAATCATTTTAGCAAAATCACGATTTGATCACTTCCCATAAAGAAACGTTTAGCTACTCATGGATGTTGATTCAACAATCAAATAAGAATATGTAATCGATAACATTACGAACAAAAATTTCTGATAAATGAATTGAATAAAAAAGAGATTAGATATCACCAATTCAAATATCGCAATCTTCAATTACAATTCTTGAAAGCTCAAATCCTCTCACAAATCTCTATGAAAATGCTAAGACTATTTGTATACTACTTTGCTTCTGCTTGTTTATTATGCTTTGAGAGAGAAGGGGGGTGGGGGTGGTGAGTTCTCTATTTATAGGAAAAATTTCGTGCAAGCATTAAATGAAAATTGAAGTTTCACAATGTATGCCGACAATTACAGATTGTACGCCGGTAGCTTACAGACGGCGTATACTCATTTTCTTCTTTGCGCAGGCAGTGTACTGGCAGCTTTCAACTTCGGTTACAAGGGTAGGCCGCTTCTACGCCGACAGCTTAGATAAAGATCTCGCCGGCGTATATGATGAGAAATGAAAGGTTGGGCCAATTTATAACGAAAGATGTTGTAAACCCCGGTAATTCTCAGTAGCTAGGAAACCCCAGGAGTTGTAAACGAAACCCTAACCCGCTCAGCTTGAGTTTAAGTGAATGGAGCCTAGGAACCCTAAATCCGGCTTTCCTTCGGTTTCATAATAAAATAAATATTTTGGAGTGAATGAATTTGAATTGTTGTTCCAAAGTACATTTCAAACCTTTGAAAGTTTTAAATTCGGGAATTTTTCAATTCCGGGCCTTCCCGAGCCCAATTACGGAAAAGCGTGCCCCGGGCCACGATTCAGAAAAATATTCCGAATATTCATTAGAACCGTAATTTTATAAGGATTCCAAAAATATCAATTTCATAATTTTCCGAGCTATAAAAATTACAGTTATAGCTTTTCCCGTGTTTTCGGAACAACCGGTAAAGTAGATGTCTTGTCTACTATTCACAAGTACAACCTACACTACACACTACCCATACCCTATTCTTACATCCTTACAACTACTCATTTCAATTTTCTTTTCCAAGAAAATTTGTCTCTTAAATAATTAATTACATTTATTACAATTTCATTTACTAAATTAAAAAAAATCAAATTTTAAACACACACACACTCCATGAGTAATGGCCGCGCGCGCCCCCCCCCCCCTCTAATTTCCCTCTTCCATTAATTATTTTACTCCATTTTATACAACAAAACCCTAATACATTTGATATATATACTTATTTTTCTCTCTCTCTTCATTTCTTCTCTTTTCAAAATTGGAAAAAGGATCAAACCCTCTCTTCTCTCCCTCTCATTGCCGAGCACTCCCTTCCCCATTCCCTCTCATTTTCCACTTTGTTTCTTCTCCATTCCACTTCAAGACTCCATTGGTATGTGCATGTGAGCCTTGGTTCTTCCTATTCTTGTCATGGCAAGACCATATCTTGTGTATTTCCTCATTAAAACCCCATGATGCTCATGCTAGGGACATGGAAATGCATGAACAAGAATGTCAAGCCATCACAAGACATGGATCTAGTGTTTAGATGTGTTTTGTTAAGATTTCAAAATGTTCATGCATGTAAAGTAGTGATCTTGTATTTATATTGTTGTTCATGCCATGAGATCCATGTTATATACATCATATGTAGTAGATCTAAGGTTTAGACATTCACCACTTTATGTACATGCATGATCATAAGTTCATTTTTGTTTATGTGCTTTGTTGATCATATAAATGGAGTCTTGTTCATGTATAGAGATGTTAGATAGTATATCTCCACATATAGATGGCAAGAACATTGAAAAAGGAAGGACTTTGTTAGATATGGAAAGTTGAAAATTCGGATGAAATGGAAACCTACCCTAAAGACCTCCAAAATCAATTTTAAACTTATATTTCATAAGAAAAATGAAGGGTATGTGTAATAGACATGTTGAAGGAATTATTTTCATGAGTTTAGATGAGTTAGGCATAATAAAAATAAGAAAAACAAGAGGTGAAGTTAGAATGAAAAGTGTTGACTTTAATTGTGTAGTCAAATTCGTAACTTTGTGTAATGCCTAAATAAACACTTAGTATTTAAGTCTAAAATGAATGTTTTATAAGCTAAATGAAGTCCTTAGATGATGTATACATTGAAGCCCCAATTTTTAATGCATTAGACTAGATTTCCCTTAAGAAAAATGTAAGAAAAGAAAATTTGGAAAAATTCGGATTTTTACAAATAGCTTAATTGAAAACATGTTTGCCAAATGAAAAATGTGAATTTTTGTGCATGAATGGAGGCCATGACTATTATAGACTTTGAGAACCTATTTAGTTAAATAATAAGTAGATTACAAGATTAAAAACCAAAGAAACCCTAAGGAGTATAATGTGGGAAAAATAACTTCTTAGAATTAGTTTATGAAACTTTCCCCAACACTTAGGAGTTCCTAAAAGTTATTACTACAAAAATCATCATGACCATGCACATATTGAGTTCATTACATAGCATACACATTAGTAATTCATTCCCATATCATTCATGCATGAATCATCATCTAGGAATATTTTTCATCAAAGGCAAAGCAAATTTTCGAGATTGGGTCAATTGCGGGACAGAACTGATCCCACTGTTCCGTGACCCTATTATTTTCAAAACTTGGATTTAATACTTGAATTAGATAGATCTTTCGAAGTAGATGAAGATCGATATAAAGTTTGCGAAATTCCGAGTTAAAATGACCAAGTTATGGCCGTTTTAAGTCGGAACTTCCAAATATAGCGAGAAATCCGAATTCAACTAGTCTAGATGTATAGTTTGATTTAATTACATAGTGAGAATCTCATAGGGATTATTCTTGTTTGGTAGGTGATTCCGAGCAGGACGACACTCTACCTCCCGATTATTATTATTAAGAAGTTTGGTGTCCATGGCCGAGTGAGTTTACTTCCACTCTCAATTAATGCTTGTGAATGTAATGTAGTGGCACTAGTGATGTAGGCAAAGATAAAAGGAACTGTACAAGCATGATGGGGTATGTGGGAATTATTTATGTTGTTGATGGTTGATATGTGAAATGGAGCTTAAGGTATATCGAAACCGGGTGTTAAGATATTGACTGTTTTACTAGAATCTTATGATGAATGTCTGCGAATACTTGTTGGTCACTTAAAAGAATTGAATTAATAACTATTCGACTCCGACTATAAATTGAGTTCATACATGTCACAATGGGGTTGGAGCATTTGCATTGGTTGGTTTTTCGTGACCCATAAAACGAATGTGAGGTTAATCGTGATCCATAAAACGAGCTTTTAATCAGTTGACCGTGAGCTTAAACGGCGTCGTACCGCAGGAATCGTTAATCTGCTAACCCGGGATGGAGGGCGCAAGTCCATCCACATATGATTTCCGGTTGGTCATATGTTTGTTGATCACATTTGTATGGTGCATACACTTGCTTGAATAATCACTTGCTTGAACGATTGTATTTAATTGTGTTATGGAAGTATTACTCACTAAGCTAGTTAGCTTACGCCCCTATAGTTTCTATCTTTTGCAGCATGAGTTTATATGGCTTAGGCCAAGACAAGCCACAGCGCAGGTACCGGAGATAGGAGTTTCCTATAGAAGTTTGATTCATCTCTTTTTGTATAGACTTCCATTGGAAACTAAGGACTCTGGATGACTGTAATAGACTGTTATTCTTTTGCGGGGGAATGCCCCTTAGATTTTGTAAACTTAAGCATTATGCGTTTTGATTTATTATCTATGGCTAATGCATGCCTCATTAAACTGTTTAACTCCATTTGTTGAAGTATTCTATTGTCGTAAAGGAACGCTTTACATCTACTTAAGACTTCCGAAGGCCCCGGGTAGGGAACTCGAGAGTCTTACTTAGTATGTGGTGGGCTGTTACGTTTAGGATACCCTACGGGGCGTGACAGATGTCTCAAAGCCGGCGGCTTTCACACCAGCTTAAATACTCCAGGATATTTGGTCTCTTCAAATGCCTTCAAGCATGTGTTATCTACTTGTCGCTTCTGATCCTTGATCTACACTGCCTCAACGCTGGCAGCTTAGTAGTCGATGTAGGTTGTAACTCCTTTTGTGCTAGTAACTTTTGAACTCTGAGCTGCCGGCCTTCAATGGACGTTGATCCATTCATCTTCTACACCGGCAGCTTTGAGGCGGCGTAAATTTGGTTGTGTCAATCCTTGCAAAGCTGGCAGTGTAAGCAATGGCTTTGGGTGAGTGCATCTTGTAAGCCGTCTGAACGCCGGCAGCTTTGAAGTTTGAAATGCCGGCGTATCTTTGAATTTTTCCATTTTTCACTCCAAAGTTTCTTGTTTTGATTTCTTTGTCCAAATTAGACTTGAAACATGAATTTTAACCAAAACAAGTATCCATTCTAGCTCTTTTGAACATCAACAAGTTGTATATAATATGATCTTATCACTAGGCGATTCCAAGGACGGATACCTAGACCCCGAGGACTATTTCGATTAAGAGGATTGTGTAAGCGACTCACCATTTAGAAGGATTAACGACAAGGCATCGTGAGTTTATTTCCTTAAATTGCTTTACTTGATTGTGCTTGTAATCTAGTCGCACTAGAATTAAGAAAAGACAAATGGATATGTATGTAAGATAATTTGTTGAAACAATCCTAAGAATATCGAGACCAGAATTGATTTAATGTTTGTTTTAGTATAACACTAGATTTGTATGAGATTCTATGATCATCTTAAATTTGATAATAATGATGCTATAACACCATAAATAGATGGATTCACGTATACCATGAAGTGAGTCACATTGCATTGGGTTATTATCCTTGGGTGAGAAGGACTGTAGCATAGGTCAAAAGCAACACTTGGCAAAGTAACTGAAAGCTATTGCTTGGCGACATAAAGGAAATGCTTGGCGGAAAGTCCGAAAGCATGACTCAATTCAAGTAGACCTAATATGCTTGGCGATATTGATCAAAAGTATAAATCTTTTTAACTAAAACTACTTGTTTTGAGGTTATGAGTCACCAAACCCCGAATGGAGAGCGTAAATCCATTCAACATATAGTTTCTAGAAAACTATATGCTTTATTTGCCCATGTGTATGTTGCATTTCATATGTTTGTTTAAATAACTTGTTTGAGCTTTCATTATAAGAAGTTATTAATGGAAATAGTTCTCACTAAGCCTATTAGCTCATACTCTTATAGATATCTTTTGCAGTTCCCCTATTTGTGGTTGAGACCACGTGGACCCTGCAGCCAATTATCTCATTTTGGTTAAGGAATTTCTAAATGAAGTTTAATGTTGGACAAGACATAGAATTATCCTTGTATTAGATTTGTGATTGGAGAATGCCCCTAAGTTTTATAAGATCATTGTTATGAATCAACAAATATTATGAATCCTCTTTTTTTAATCTGTTATTATATCTTCTTAAGCTTCATAATTCCATAGACGATCCTCTAAATTTATGAAAGCACGCTTTACACTTAATATCAAAGCTTCTGGGAGTGGTTAAGGTTGTCATACTTAAGCTTTAATATTGAGTGTGGCGGACTGTTACGTTTAGGGTACCCCTTGAGGC
Source organism: Combretum micranthum (assembly GCA_024138025.1). Classification (NCBI taxonomy): domain Eukaryota; kingdom Viridiplantae; phylum Streptophyta; class Magnoliopsida; order Myrtales; family Combretaceae; genus Combretum; species Combretum micranthum. The sequence goes on from JAMXBD010001862.1 coordinate 278,602, forward strand.
GTGACACATGGACTCTGATCTTTGGACAAAGAATTATTTAGAGGAGTAACTGGTCCAATTTAAGTGTCAAAAAACCCATTACTAATATTGTAGTCGTACAAAAGAAGCACATCACTTATCTTCTACATATGATCTCAGTTCATTTTCAACAACAGTGAAAAAATGGAAAATTCAACATGTACAAAGACAAACTTCTTATAATCTTCATATAATTTTGCAAATATGCACAGAAATACTTCCATTCATTTAGGATGTTAGTTTACTCAGAATGATAGGTCACCCAGCAAAAACAGGAACATCAGAAGGCCATTGCTCAAATATACTTGATGCTTACCAAGTAACTTATCTCCTTGTCCTTGACCACAGCACTTTGGAGATACAGCAATTGCAGCCACCTCGCCGCACTTTTAATCAAAGTAAGGAAACAGAGCAGCACATGCAATGATCTGACCTTCTCTCTCAACAACAATGAATGAGTTCGATGCCTCAACCAACTAGACAAAAGAATAAGTGGAAGCGCATCGGATCAATATTGGTAATAACTGCTCAATTACATATTAGGAGAAAATATATAATCTGCTAAAGAAAATCTCTGAAAAAAGAGAGCAAACCTCCTCATCAGTCCTTTGAACCAAAGTGCCATTATCTTCCAGAGGTTTTATTATCTGTCTAACTCCACTAATGTCTGTCTCAGAAGCCATCCGGGTTCCTTCATAAAGATCACTTCAAATAGAGAAAAAAAGGTTTAAAAATTGCGAACTCAAATTGAAACTAAAATTGAAAGGAATAGCTCCACGCATCATTATAAATTCTTTAGAATTTCAAAGACTCAAAAAGAAGATAACCACTACTTTAATCTTTAGAATCATCACGTTGAAAACCAAACAGATGATTATTTTTTTTATTTTTAGGTGTCACATTGACCTGGCAAAGTTCTTTAACTTGTGAAAAAACTTGTCATTAGCCTGCTCAAAAGTTGCACTCATCTGTTCTTGTCGAACGACAACTAGATATATCGCATGTGTT